>JAEANM010011423.1:0-15279 GCA_017656035.1 Myanophis thanlyinensis | reverse complement strand
GTTTACAGCCAATAAAAACATAATAGAAATACAGAATACAGTTAAAATCAATTTAAAATAATTAAATAACGGCTGATGGGTTCTACTAGTACCAGCCAACAACCTTTGCAAAAGTTGAAATTTAACTGATTGTTATTCCTATCAGGCGTGAATACAAAGGATAAGTTTGATTAATAGAAATCAAGGCCCTTTGAAAGCTACAAAAGGAGAAAATGAAGTAGTGCTTCTGAAAACAACAGTAGAAAAATAGCCTGATGCTTAAGAAAGACTCAACAGATGGTGAAAAATGCCAAATCCAGTTGTGGAAAGACTGTGTGACCAATCAACATAATACATTAAACTTGTATACTGTCTGACTCAACAATACAAAATGATTTGTAGGGCAGGAAGAAAGTGAATTTCCTTCTTAGTGCACTTAATGCAGAGATTTTCAAAAATGTCTCCAAGTGAAGCTGCACTTAGCATCTGAAGAGCTTGACAGTCATCTACTTGACATCTGTAAAGTTTGAGTCACATACTTCAAGTTGCAATAGCATGCAGTAGCATGTAAGAACTAATCTACACTTATTTTAGATTGAAGCATCCTAAAACAGGTATCTCAGCTATTGCCTTGCCCCACCCTACCAAGAGAGCCTGGTCTGATGTAGTAGTCATTGCCTTCAGCTGGCCTTTGATATCAGCTTTTTCTCTCCCCTACCAGAGTTAAGGGAGCAAGTTCCAAAGAAAAAACACATATTTCCTTTTCCTAAATGAAAGACACAGGAATACTTTCAGTTAGTGCCTCCTAGTCATTCTGGAAAAGCATGTTGCCAGATTACAAACCCCAACATACAACTGGCACTCCCCAAAATAAACTATGAATTGTTTAAAACAAAGTAGGTATGGGTACAGTTAGTCTTCAGCTTATTACCACAATCGAGCCCAAAATTTATGTTGTTAAATGAAAAATTTGTAAAGTGAGTTTTGTCTCATTTTATGACTTTTCTGCAGCATTTGCTAAGTGAATCACTGCAGTTGTTCAGTAACATGGTTGTTAAGTGAATCTGGCTTCCCGTTGAGTTTGCTAGTCAGAAAGCTGCAAAAGGTGATCACATGACCCCGGAATCCTGCAACCGTCATGAATATGAACTAGTTGTCAAACATCTGAATGTAAATCACATGACTATGGAGATGCTACAACAGTCATAACTGTGAAAAATGTTCGTAAGTCACATTTTAAGTGCTGCTGTAACTTTGAATAGTCACTAAATGAACTGTTTTATGTTGAGGACGATGTGAATTACACTGAAGGAAAAGATGAATGCTTCAATAGAGAACGTATGAATGTATCAACAATTCTAAGATGACAATTAGGCATCCAAAAAGCTAAGAAGGAAACTGAGTACAACTTGATTTGAGAAAACACAAGCTCAAACTTTAATGGCACTATAGTCACCACACCTAGAACATCTATGTCAGTTATATTACTTTCTTTATCCTAAAAATTTCATCCTAAACTGGTTGTTGAAGTGTGGTGGTAGATCTTTCTCCTTCTGTTTCTTAGGTATTATTCCTCGAGAAAAGTGAAAGCAATTTTTTTTTACAGCAAACTCATTTATAGAGGACTGGTCCTTGGTTGCTGAATTGGCCAATTGACTCCAACAGGTAAGTTTACTAGAGTTGGTAATAAAAGATCTACAGGTCAGTTGTGAGTTGGTCTGATGTATTAGGAATGTCCATAAGCTTATGGTGTTGCAATTGCCCATTTCGTATATAAACATGGACAAAAGATCCACCCAGTTACATACTTTGTAGAAGCTCACAATAATATTTTCAAGATGCAACAGCTTTTCATACTTTTCCTCTTCCCGAATTAGATTCACATGCACTCTGAAAAACAAGCCTAACTCATTTTGCATGGGCTGACTGGCAATCAGCAAATGTTGGATATTTTTCAACCCGAATCCCAAGTGTAACTGTGGTGGGTCACACCACAACTAAAGTATTCAATCAAATGCGGAAAAGGGAGGATTTCACTTAAAATGTAACACATATTTGGGTGTGTAAATGTATAATGGAGAATTTTTTGCTTGCTTCACTCCTCAAAAGATGATGTTTTTCCTACTGGATATTATTTATGTAAGTTTCATTCTGGTATAAAGTTTCCTGACATGAGATCATTTCTCCAGTGGGAAACATGTTTAATGCATTTTATTTTCCTTCACTCAGATCTATTGCTAGGCAATAATTCAAGTCTGCCTTAGAGAATGTTGAAAGTTTGGGCACATCCATCCACAGCTAGAATTTGGTATTACTTTAAACCGGGAGTTTTCAAACTTGCTCGCTGGAGAATTCTGGTTTAGACTCCTGCGCTAAACCATATTTGGCTACACTAAACTAATTTCAGCTACTATTTCAAATAGACTACAAGTATTCTCACACTCCCTCCCCCCAAATAACCACTAAGAAAACAAAACAAAACAAAACCCCATAAACATGACAATAATAAAAACTAAGCAGAACAAATGATTTGCACGTTCATTTCTTTCACTAACATTTCAACGTTAAATATCCCAGTGGTTTTTCTCTGCCGAAGGAGCATTTTAAACATGAATTTTAAAAGCTTTATAATCCATACTGAAGTTTCATCTTACCAGCTATGATTTTTTTTAATGATTTATTTTTGGTCAATGACAAAGCCAAGAAGGTGGCTTCGTTCTGGCAGTTTATAGAGTTTGAGCTAGACACGGAAGAAGATCTTACCAGTTATGAAATTATTTCCAGTATTGCATTTGTTTTTAAGAACAAAATACATGTGTGACATATATATATATACACACAGAGAAACATTTGAATGGCATCTGACTCAGCAGAGGACTTAGGCCTATACAAAGTGTAATGTTGAGAATTCAGTGTATATCATATCTTGAATCCAATTAATTCTGGATTCAGTATCAAAAAGCAATTATGATATTAATGTATTATCCATTGGGTCTTAAGAATTATTCATTTGACAAACCACTACGGATATGTATGGTTTTTTAATTGAAACAACAAATTGATTTTTAAAAAAGAAAAAGAAAACTAATGGTTTCTTTCAATACTGAGTGAAGAATAAAAGCTGCTGCATTTTTATCCTATTCTTCCATCTAAAGATAATTCTACATTCATCTCTTTATAGTAATTTATTATTTATTTATTTATTTATTTATTTATTTTATATACCGCCCCCTCTCCCAAAGGGACTCGGTAATGTAGAAATATAGCAAACCTTTGTACTGGTTGATATCTTAAGAACTTTCATTTGCTGTGATAGAAATTTCCTGATCCCAGAAATTTTTTTAGGAATAGAAGGTTTCTTTGGCTACAGAAAAGGTAAAAGTAGAGGCCATAATTTAGTTACAGGACATGTGTTTTGTGCAAAACCCTTGGCATTTGCTAGCGAAATTGAGAAATTGAGAAAAAATTGTGCTTGGAAATCCTGGAAAGATACTATTAAGCCATCTCATAAAAGAGTAAGCTTTCTGGAGCTGGCAGAAGGCAACACATTAAAGACCCTATAGTGTCCTTAGGTATTACTTGCACATGAGGGAAGAAACATAGAAGTCAATATAAATATAATTATTAATATTATTTAAGAGAAATTTCTGCCTATAATTCCCCCTTGCATGGGGTGGAAGCTCTATATTAAGAATTATATTGCATATCAGTGACACTGTATCAGTGAGCCATTGGCCAGATTCTTGCAAACAGCATTAATAGAACAGTTCATGTTTTTAGTAATTTAAGCCCTGTGCATCCTCTTAAATTTAGACAAATCACCTCATATTGCCTTCTCACCAATAGTTTTGTGCTAGTCTTGGGCCATTGTACTTATGCAATCCTGTATTCTTGAGTCCTTTTTGTGTTTGTTTTGAACCTACTTTGTTTTAGTTATCAGATTTGATTAAATGATTGGAGTCTAAAAGCCTGTTTTCCATATTCGTTTCCACACAACTATTATTTTCAAGTTCCAATTATTAAATTTATGATGAGCTAAACTTTTCACTCTGAAGTCAGTAAATATTTATAAATTAGCAAGAGAATAAAATAAATCCATCAATATTGTTAGCAAAACTAGCACAATAATGGAAAACTACATGTAATGTAGGCTTTTCTGGTTCAAGGTACAGTGAAAGAAAAGGCATCTAACTGTTCTATTCCTTCCTGAATTCATGAGCTATTTGGATGAATCTTCACTACAGTTTATAATGAAGGCACAGTGTAAATTCCATGTTCAATGAAAATGCAAATGGAAACAAATCTCAGTACCATGATTGTCTTTCGACTGGGCTACATCCCTTAGGGGTCTGTATCTCTCTCTCTCTCATTCTCTCTCTCCCCTCCCCCCTCCCCCCCCCCCCCCCGAAAGATGTTCAGCTTGCCATATAGTCAATTCTGTCCTCAGACATAATCCCCAGCTGCTTACCTAATAAGGCAATGTATGAGCTGACTGGCTGGCTTATAGGTCATGCAATGTTTACCTCACAAGAAACTGATATCCTACCTTTTGGCAGACAGAGGGTGCTCAGCTATCCATTCTCAACGGCAACAGACAATTTTCTGTCAAGTCACAGAAAATTTTCAGATTAACAATGTGTGCTGGCAGTCATGGGGAAAGATGCAACTGTGCAATCATATTGGGAAACAATGTAATTGTTTAAGAGGATGAAACAGGATTGCAAACACATTAATGCCCAAAGGAGAATAAATTCTCCTCAGAAGAGTTATTTTCTCTCTTCCTTTTTCCAACAGTGCAGTGGCTTTAAAAGTGCAATGTATTGCCTATTTATTTAGAAATGGATCCAATGATATTTGTGTATATACGTACAAATGAAAACTGAAATATATCAAGGGCAAAATTAATGTGGAAGTAATCCTGAAATAGCATTGATGCTGCATTTGCTATGAAAACTGTTTGAAAATCTTATGATCAATGACAGGAAAGTCTTTAAAAAGTTTCTAGCTTGCTTTAGTGGACCTTTTACAAAACAATTTATGAGACAAATGTAATATAGAATAAATCTATAAGGAATATTGTTAAGAATTTGGTCATTTTCAAAAGTTCTTTAGCAGGACTATTACTTTAATTTCATCCTCTTATAATGAAAGGGCATCTCAATAAGGGTGTTATAGATGCCTTTATCTGCATCTATGGGGACCAAGGAAACAGAATCGCATTTACCATAGAAAGTTTATTAAAATATCTACTCCTTCCACTCTGATTTCACCTTTGATTTCATCTTCTCCAGATTCAATCCATGGCCTTTCAGATAAGGCCCATATTCTGTCATTAGTTTACCTAGAACATGACTGCTCCCAAAGACATTTGAATTCTGCCAGCTGTCGTCATCCCAAAAACTACTAATGTCCACTCTGCGAGATCAGTAGTGAGAACACTCAATATATTTAAGTTGGAGTAATGGCAAAAGAGTTTGGCTTTCTATATTTGTCAGCAGTACATCATCTTGCAATTGTTAAAGGATAGGACCAGATTTTGTTTTTCAGTACTCATTCCTACAGTCAGCTTCTTTCTTCTTTGGAGACTCAAACTTGTCCATTACGATTGTTGGGTGGTGATAGGAAGAATTTTAAAACAGGTGATTTTTGATTTACAACTATTAGGTCGATGACTGTTTAAAGTTACAATGGCACTGAAAAAAGTGACTTACAGCTATTCCTCATCTTTATGACCATTAGTTATGGAATCAAAATTTGGGCACTAAGTAATCAGGATGCAGCATCTCAGTGTCATGTGATGGCCATGGCTGACCTTCCCAGCTTCTGACAACCAAAGTCAATGGAAGAAAGTAGATTCACCAAACTGCCGCATTACACTTAACAAATGTAGTGAATCACCTTAAAATCATGGCAAAAAGGTCGTAAAATTGGGCACAACACACTTAACAACTGCCTTAGCAACAGAAAGTATGTTCCCCATTGGGACCCGGGTACTTACGGGACCGCCTGTTGCCACCATTAGCCTCCCACCGGCCAGTACGTTCCCACAGGGTGGGCCTCCTTGCCTGGATGTTGTCATCTGGCAGCCCCAAGGGTTCGAGCCTTCTCGAATGTTCCCTTCAGTATGTTCCCACAGGGCAGGTCCCATTGCCTGGACATTGTCGTCTGGCAGCCCTGAGGGTTTGAGCCTTCTCTGTGCGGGCACCCTCCCTTTGGAACGAATTGTCCCCGGAGATCCAGACCATTACAGACCTGTGGACCTTCCGGCACGCATTAAAGACCCATTTGTTCCAACAGGCCGGTCTGACCAAACATTAATTTTGGGGTTGATTGGATTTTTTAAATTTTTAAATTTTAAATTTTTTATATAATTGTAATTGTTAATCTATTAATTTATATTTTAAATTTATTTTTGTATTTTAAGTCTATTTTTTAGTTAATTGTACACCGCCCCGAGTCCCTCAGGAGAGTGGCGGTTAAGAAATCTAAATAATAATAAATAAATAATTGTGGTTGTAAGCTGAGGACTCCTCTAATCCATTCTACTTTGTTTCATTCCCACCAGCAGCATGATGGGTAATCACCTAACAGTTGGGCACTATTCAAATCCTGTCCTTTAACACTTACATGAAACTCAAATATCATTTAAAAAAATTTCTTAATTAGATCCATATATTCGTTTTGAACAAAAATATTTTCCCGAGTTTCAATCAGGTTCCTCCTTATAGTATAAATGCAAAAGCTCACATAATGAGAGAGTTTGAGATAATAACATGTAGAGATAGTCATTAAAAAACCTGAATATCTATAAAAAACGTCTTCATGACATTACAAAGATGAATAGCCACAAAAGTAGTATTTGTTGGTAGAGACAATAATTCCCATTCGAATAATTGCTTTTTTAAATTGTTAGTTGGAAACATTTGGGGAGAGGGCCACAAACACCACCACAGTTCTGAACCCAGTACATGATTTACATATACGAAGAATATACAGGTTCAATGGAGCAATGAATCCAGCACTAACTATTGTGGTAGCATTGTCCACAACCACAAAGACCCAAAATGCATTGTCTCAGACATGCACAACAAACAGCAGAACAGAGCATAATGCTCAATTTTATTGCAACGTCTTAGCAGCCAGTGAACAGAAAGGTTACAAATAAGGTAAGGATTATGTCAGACCACACCACCTGATTATGGTACTATAATAGATACTGATGTTATTTGAGTAACCACAGGCCAATCTTTGACATTATCCTGGTAGAGATAGAATATACAGTATCTCAAAGGGATGGAAACACATACAGGTAATCCTTGACTTATGACCATAATTGAGCCTAGCAATTACGATCATAGGTCTTGATACCCATAAAAGGGTCATAACATGACCAGACCTGGTTTTGCAATCCTTTTTGCAGTGGTTAAGCGAACATCGTAGTTCTAAAATGAATTCATGATTATTAAGCCAATGTTACAGTCATTAAGCAAACCCATTTTTGCTACAGATTGTTTTTTTTTTCTAGAAACTGGAAGTAAAAGCATTGTAAATTGTGGTCACATGTGGGCCAGCTACTCCAAATACAGTCATGTGACCGTGGGGAGGTTGCAAACCTCATAACTTTGGAACTGTAACTCTTAAGTAGCTTTTATGGGGTCCATTGTAACTTCAAATGATCACCAATCCTTCTAAGTACACTTAGCACAGGGCAAAATGTACGGCCATTTTGCACCTTTCATATCGGTGTATTTCTCTTTGCATGAGAAATATACCAGTATTTTTTCAGTTTAAGAAATTAACTGTGTGTGAAAGTATATGAAACAATAAAACTGGAGTGCCTGATTGAGGTAGAATGATCTCATCAGAATAATTTTATTAGACAGATGTTCAATTTCCTTCTCTTCTTCGGACAATAAAGCCATATTTAAATGATTTACTATGTGCGCAAACAATCCCTTTAGGATTTCATTTTTCTGCCAAAATCCATTTCAATTAGTCGTGACTTATCAAGGGAATATAATAATAAACTTTTGCATGGGACTCATGAGAACATAATATTCCGAGGCTTTCATGTAACATATGTCCATCCCAACTGTTTACTCCCCACACTTCTAAGAATCGAGAAGGAGTTCTGAGTCACCTAAATCCCTACTTCCAACTTAAGCATGCAAGAGGGACAGAAACTGTTAAACCCCAAAACACATTTATTGCAAACAATTATTCAGAGAGTATACATGAAACATGCTTAAAGGCATTACATTCTTGCATCTGCTTTGTCTCGGTAATCAGTAAATCTAAATTAGGTATTAACTTGTTTCCTTATGGCTTATTGATGTATTGAAATATAGCATATGCTTTTTACTAGCCCAAAAGCAAGGAAACTTCTAAGCAATACTTCCTCTCCCAAATTTATGTTGGTTGAAAAGATTTAAGATCATTCCTTCAGCCCCTTCCCCAACCGAATTTATAATAAAGTTTCTCAACTATCAGTTTTAAAATGTGTGGACTTTAATTCCCAGAATTCTCCAGCGAGCATGGTCTGGCCAAAGGACAATAACAGAGGATTTGGAATGATAATCAATCTAACAATTCTAAATAAATAAGTAACAGGAGAACTTTGCCAAACACTCACTTGCTTTTAACTCAAGGTTCTGCATATTTTCACCACTGCAATGTTACCAAAGTTTTGCTTTAAATCCCCAGCTTTCTGAGTAATTTTAATGATTGTAATTTATAGGTTTATACATATTTTGGTAATCTTTTAATTGCTATTTTTGGAAGATACATAGTGCTTATGAATCAGAAAACATCAACTGAAAAATTATTTTTGCTATTGCATCAATATTCAACCAGATCTTCCACTTGGAATCCTGTTAATAAAATAAACCAACTGCTTAAGTTCATAAGTTCATGAAATTAAGTTGCCTTATGAAAAAAAAATTCAGACCACCAGACCACATAGCCAATTTAGTGACTTTCAGATATAATGGACTAAAACCCAAATATCATCATTGAATGATAAGAGGAAATTTTGGGTATTAAACCAAAACATTTGAAAGATACTAACTTGAAGAATGCTGATCTCTACCAGTTAACATCAGGCCTTCAAAACCTCAGTTCAAAGGGTTCCTTCATTCAGTAGGCATTTACTGAAAGATAGTTATGAGAAAATATTGTCATTTTATTAAATTCAGAGGCCACCCAACTCTATCATGACTTTGGGCAAGATACAATACAGGACAGCTTAAAGCAATGCAATAAAAGAAGACATAACACAACCTCCAATAGGCCTCTTATCCCACCACCCATTCAATCTCAAAGCCTCAAGGAACAACAAAGCTTCAAAAGCTTGTCTAAACAAAGCCAGGGCGGGGACCTGTATATATCTTAGGCTGGATGTTATTCTAGAGGGCAGGTGCTATTACAAAGAAGATGCACTTCTTTATTCCATTAGGCAATACTGTTTAATTAATGGGACTCAGAGCATGCCAACTCTGCCTAGTCACGTGGGATGGGCACAAATGATAGAAGGCAGATGTTGCATCAGACAAATAGGCTATGAAGGTAGCCTTCAACTTATAACCAGAATTTCCACTGCTAAGCAAGGCAGCTGTTAAGTCAATCAAGGCTGACTTTATGACCTTTTTTTTGTCACGGCTATTAAGTGAATCACAGCAATTGTTAAGTGGATTACACCAGGGGTCCCCAACCTGTGGGCAGCAACCCAATATTGGGCTGTAGCCTATTTTCAACCAGACCTCAGTCGTGCAAGTGTCACATGCACCTGCAGCCCCTCTCATGCAATTAACGGATGCTCACCTGCCCTTCCCCCCAAAACAACCCCTTTTTCCCCTTCCCCCGTGCTGGGCTGCCAACTCAGAAAGATTGGAGAACTCTGAATTACATGATCATTAAATAAATCTGGCTTCCCCTACTAACTGTCAGAAGCCAGCTGGGGAGCAGGTGCAAATGGTGATCGTGAGGACACTGTAACCATCATAAATACATTTTTATTATGTGACTAGGGAGTGACTGTGATGGTCATAAATATGAGGACCAGTCGTAAGTCAGTTTTCCAGTGCCAATGTAACTCCAAACATCATTAAATAAATAGTTGTAACTCAAGGATTATCTTTAAAGTGTTAATAAGCAACTTACCAGGAAGCCTACTGACAACCAGTATAGCTTACAAAGCAGAGATGTTATGTGTGCAGATAGCCATAACAACCTGTGCCACTGTATTCTGGACAAGCTTCAGGTTTCCAGTGGTCTTCAAAGGAAACCCCATGTAGACTGCATTGCAGTAGTCCACACACAAGAAGATCATAACATTGGTAACTTCCCTAAAGGCCTTCTGATTCAAGTATGAGCACAATCAGCCCACTGTGTAAAGGCTTTCTTGGCCAAGCTGGCACCTGCTTCTTCGGTAAGAATTGAAAATTCAAGAACACATCTCACCCCCATACTGAACTGTATATTATAATGAGGGAAGTAGGATCCTAACGATGCAATGTTTTCGATTTGGACATCCAAACACTTATTTGATTATGTCAGGGGTTGAGCTGAATCATTTTCTCCCCGTCCATAGAGCCTGGGGCAAGATCTTGATAGCAAACTAACTTTGTTACTTTTAAAGGAAATGCTGTTGTGCTTCAAAGCCATGTTGGTCTGACATTGGGCTACATTTCCTTTTTGTTTTCCTCTTGTAGCATTCAAAAAATAGCATTAGCAATAGCATTTAGACTTATATACCACTTTATAGTGCTTTCTAGCCCTGTCTAAGCGGTTTACAGAGTCAGCCTATTGCCCCCAACAATCTGGTTCTCATTTTACCCACCTCGGAAGGATGGAAGGCTAAGTCAACCTTCAGCCTGGTGGGATTTGAACTGCCAAAATGCAGGCAGTCAGCAGAAGTAGCCTGCAGTACTGCATTCTAACCACTGCACCACCCAGACTCATATATGAAGGTAATATTGATCTTACTAATGTGCAAACACTATGTAGCTCAAACTAAAGAGAAGTATGAGCTAGTTCTCATGTATAGATGAAAAACGTATCATAGAAGAAAATAAACCTTACTTATTTAGAAATGTGCAGGGTACAATTCTCTATTAAGTGGCTTCCACAGATGCAGAAATATATCAGTAATAATTATTTAGATTTATTCAAGCATTCAAGTGAGATTATGATATTTATGGGATAGAAAGACTAGTTCTAGTTATGGGATAGAAAGATTAGTTCTTTAGAAGATTAACTTTAAAAGATAACAAATTATTGCCTCCTTATTGTTGGAAGGATATGATACACAATGTTTTCTTTAAAAATATGGAAATTGAATGTCCATATTTGATAAATATTAAGATTTATCACAGTTATGTCCATATGATGCTTTATCATGTTACTTATCCTTGTTTAATACTGTACCTTGATAATTCAGGTGGCACTTAGAAGTTATGAAGTACACTTTGCTAGTTTGGTTACCTTGAATAAAAAGTTTAGGCAGAAGCTTCTATTTGCAGTTCTGCGTCAAAGAAACATTTACATCCACATGCTTTTCTTTCATAATCGTTGCATATAATAAAGATCTGTTGTCATATAAATTTTATGTATTTTATGTATACATACACTTCTTACCCATGTAGGGTTTTGACTTTGTAGTTATAAGATAACAAAGTGGTTTTTAAAAACAAGCTCAACAATTTTTTTAAAAAAATCCCATATTTCCCTTTTAGAGTCAAATGTGGATTAAATGCATAATTTTTAAACCTGAAATTTTCTTTGGTGAAAAGCAAAATGATTTTATTTTCAGTGTCTTTAAAGAAATTTCTTCTGGATGGCACCTATGGAAAAGTATAAAAACCGGGATAATGCCTTTTCTGAGGTGCTCTGCTATGTTCTTCCACTATTTAAACGGGGTACCCATACCACCAGAATTGAAAGGTAATTTTTAGTTGGCTATATTGGTTTGAATCTTAATAATCCTTTCTGAATAAAATAGCTTCAAATTACTCAGATGAAGAAATGCAAACATCCAATTGCCCTGCTTCAATGTCTAGCCTTCTGAAACTGATTTTCAGGTATATAGGTGTCTAGTTAGGGCACGGGTGTCAAACTCATGGTGCCACGTTGCCGTCATGTGATGTTTCACAATGTTTTTTCCCATTGCGGAGCTGGGGTGGGTGTGCTTGCGCATGATGCATTCGGTCTGCGGGCCGCCACCCATGAGTTAGGGTAATAAAACTATTTAAACATGTAATTAACTTGAAAACTGATATAGATATAGTGGCCTGTTCGGATCAGTGATACATTGTCAGTACAACTTACCTCATAGGATTGTTGTTGTGGGAAAAGTAGGAGAAGGAAGAAGTATGTTTATCAAATTGAGATATTTATAAAAATAATCAAAACAGGATAAAAAAAGTATACAAATGATGAGAGTGTGAATACATTTTCTGCCTTAATTTAATTTAATGAGGAAGTAGGGGAAATAAAGTAGACTTTACTTCTTTGTTGTGATTTATGCATAAAATTGTGTATTTAGCATGTAACAATAGAATTCTTTGCAAATATATCAATATTAATTGTAGCTAATAATGTACTTCTTTTATGTACAGCCAATGGGTCAAACCAATTTGAATACTTATGTAGCTATCTCTCCTTGCCAAGCAACCTAATTTGCCTTTTTCAAGAGAACAGCAAAATTACAAATACATTAATAGAAAGGTAGGAACAATACGTTATCCATTTAAATACACAAATATCTATTTAAAAATACAAATCTTGTATGGTGTTTATGAAGTAGACTTTTAAGAGAGAAAACCAAGCAGTGCAATTAATTGGGGAAAAATTAACGATAATTTATTATGAACTGATATGCTAGGTCATAAATGTGTAGTATATCCTTTCAATACTTGACCAGTTATTACAAGCTTACTCATCATCAGTATTTACTATTTGATGATTTGGAGAGGATCTGGATGGTGATGAAGAATATAACTATATGTTTACACAAGTGAAATAAATAAATAAATAAATGATTCTGCTATGTTATTTTCACTGAAATAAAATAAATTCCCTTTTTAAGAATATTTGTATTATACTGGATTATATTCATAATTGCCTACCTACATGCATGTGTTGTAGATTAAGGAAAACAAAGAATATTCAGTTATTTAAGAAGAAATAAATTTGGTTTTTTTTTTCACCCTTCTTTTAAAGCTGGTGTAATAACAGTGAATTAAAAAGATGCCTGCAAGGTCAGCGACAAGCCATAAGGTGAGGATTTCTTAACTACTGAAATTTCTATGAGAGTTGAAAAATAGGAATACAAAGCTTGTAGTTAATGAAACTAAACAGTATAGATAGTCCTTGACTTACAGCAGTTCATTTAGTGACTGTTCAAAGTTACAACAGCACTGAAAAAAGTTACTTATGATCACTTTTCACACTTAAGAGCATTTCGACATTCTGATGGTCATATGATCAAAATTCAGACACCTGGCAAGTGACTTGTATTTATGATAGTTACAGTGACCTGGCTCATGTAATCCCTTTTGCAAGCTTCTGACAAGCAAAGTCAATGGGGAAGCTACAGTAGCTTAAGAACTGTGCTACTAATTTAACACCTGCAATGATTCACTTAGCAACTATGGCATGAAAAGTCTTAAAATGGAACAAAACTCACTTAACAAACATCTCACTTAACCACAGACATTTTGGGCTGATAGAAAGAGAAACAGACAGACAAAGATAGAGGGTGAGAGAGATAAACAAGTGCTGCATTTAAATATCTCTTAATATTGGGAGAAAGATATTTAATGAATAGATTAAGATTAAGAGTTTAAACAATATTTATTGCAAAAATGCTAGACATCTAAACACCAAACAACTAAACTGAACAACTGAAACACTACTTCTCTCTGCATCTTGTGTTACTCTCTCATTATATTATGATGTATCTATCATACTTATTGTCAAACTAGGTATTTGTGTTTGGAAACATTTGCAATATGGGTTGTGCTCCAGATGGGGCATGAGGGAATGTATCTGTTCTATATAACAGAATTGTTTGTTATAAAAAGTTACTATGTTATCCTACTAACTTATAGATAATACTGTCATACTTTTAAAAGATTTTTCTCAGGTAAAGCTATCATACAATTAATAGTTAATTCAATTTTCTGTAATAGATCAAACTATTTATATACTATTTATTATATTTATATAAGCAATTTTTTTTAGTTTTTATGACTTACTTTGCATTTCTATAATTTCAGCTATCCTCGAGAGTCTAATAAATTAATAGAACTTCCAGAAGATTACAGCTGCCTAATCAATCAAGCATCTAATTTTTCGTAAGTCAAGCAGAAAGCACAAGAGGTTTCCTGATTGTCTGGTTTCTACTACTTTTCTCCATTCTGTTTCTCTGTTCTCTTTTCCACATTCTGCATTCCATATCACTCAACCAGAAACAAATTTTGTGGGTGAGGGTAACACAATGAGGTTAAAAGAGGGAGAAAATGTGGAGTAATTTCTGTTGTAGCAGTGCGTTTTCACATGCAAAACTTTGAATCTAAGCCATAGTCTTTTATTTGGAGACTGTATATTTAGTACGTCATAATAACAAATGTGTCATTATATTAATCAAATATTTTGTTTCTTTCAAAGGTGTCCAAAGTCAGGTGGTGATAAAAGTAGAGCACCAACATTATGCCTTGTCTGTGGAACTATGTTGTGTTCTCAGAGTTACTGTTGTCAAACAGAACTAGAAGGAGAAGACGTAGGAGCATGTACTGCACATACATATACATGTGGCTCTGGAGTTGGAATCTTCCTCAGGTAAACGTATGGTTTTAAATTTAAATTTCATCAAGTTTTCTAAATTGACACACTGTAAGGAAAAAGTAAATAATGACAAAAGATTCAGCAGCAAAATTGATTTATTTCTTTATGTAATTTACATGGCTGTCCATAACAGCTAAAAACAAAAACAAATAGCAAATAACCCAACCCCATATCAACTCCCATGCTCAGGAATTTAACTGTGTCTTTAAGGCCTTGCAAATGGCCAGCAGAATTGGGGCCAATCTGATCTCCAGAGGAATGTTCCAAAGCAGATACACCACTATGGAAATTGTTTATATCTTGGGATTTCATAAAACTTAATTGACAGGAAACATAGAAAATTCCCTGAAGGGTCTTATAGGATGGATAAAAATAATCAATTTCAATTTCAAATTTATTGGTCACATACACAGTCATACATGGTACGATATGCAGTGAAATGCTTACACAACTGCG
>JAEANM010011422.1:0-15280 GCA_017656035.1 Myanophis thanlyinensis | reverse complement strand
GCCATCATCCAGACGCTCATGAACTCCATGGCGCCCGAGTCCACCCCACCCAGCTGCTGCGTGCCTTCCAAGCTCAGCCCCATCAGCATCCTCTACATCGACTCCGGCGACAACGTGGTTTACAAACAGTACGAGGACATGGTGGTGGAGAGTTGCGGCTGCAGGTAACGGCGGCGGCCACGTGGGAGGCTGCCTCGTCTTTGTTCGGGCGCGGTTCCCACCGGGCCGAGCAGGCGCACCACGCCCTCGCAGCCTTCGGAAACCCAGCGGCTTTCGGCTTTTGGGCCTACAGGGCCCCGCGTCCTCTCCGCAGATTTGCTTGTGAGGGGAGGCCGAGGGTTGGTTCTGGCGGAGGCGCCGCCGCCTCAGAACTGAGCGATGAGGTTTCCTGCCTCTCGCGCTCCGACGGCTTCCGAGGTTTGGGATAAAAAGGCCACCGAACCGGCACTTTATAAAGAAACGGGGAAGTTCTCTTGGAATCGCCTCTCCCAAGAAATCTCCGGGAAGGCTTGTCTTTTTCGCCTGCCTGGAGGTTAGATGACTTTGGCAAGAGGCTTTCTTAGTAGTTTTCCAACTTTTCTGATCTTTGGCAAAGCAGTCACCACATATGTGTGTCTGTAGGATGTACAGTGTCTACACATACACATGCATCCTATGCTTTTTTTTTGTGGTTCTGAAGTATAGTCTGAAGGCCCACCATTCGCAGAGGTCAGGCTGATGAGATTTTGGTTCCCTGATCTTTGGCGAAGCAGTTGCAACACGTTTGTATGAGGCACACAGATAACCCCAGTTTCTACACATATACATAACACACATCCTATACATTCTTTGTGGTTCTAAGTATATTCCGAAGATGCACCATTCTTAGAAGTCAGGCTGATGAGATTTAGGTTCCCCGATCTTTGGCAAAGCAGTTGCAACACCTGTTTGTATGAGGCACACGCATAAACAGTTTCTACACATATACATAACACACACATCCTATACATTCTTTGTGGTTCTGAAGTATATTCTGAAGATCCAACGTTAGCAGAAGTCAGGCTGATGAGATTTAGGTTACCTGGGGACATTGTCAGCTATTGGGACACTCCTAAATTCACAAGCAGCTGCCTTTTGAGTGGATGACTGGGAATTCTGGACCAGCTGGGATCCCACAGGAATACAGTTCAGGGGATGGGATCCTACAGGAATACGATTTTGCAAATCACTTCTGACCCTTTCATTTCCAGAGACTTCCATTGTTCTCTCTTGATGGTTCCACCTTGTATTAATCTTGACATCTTTCTTTCAGAAGATAGCTTTTTAGAACCACTCATTGATTTCCTTTCCAAGAAGGTGCTCCAGAAGCATGAAAGAACCTCCCTGCAGTTCTTGAAAGCATTTGTGTCATTTCCTGGAACAAGCTGTCTTCCAGTGTACTGCAAAACACCTTTTGGGAACTAAACTAGAAGCACTCACAATCCTATAGGTTACCACAAAATCTTCCTTTAGTGCATGGCTCTCCAAATTTGGCAACTTTAAGAACTCCCAGAATTCTACAGCCAACTTATTCTTTCATGGCATGGCTGGCTGGTGAATTCTGGGAGTTGAAGTCCACAAGTCTTAAAGTTGCCAACTTTGGAGAGCCCCGCTTTAGCATCATATTAAACAATACACTTCTAGTATCCCATAGCAAATCCTCAGCATTTTTTTAAATTAAGAAGTAAGAGAAACTGGCCCTATTCTCATCGTTCTCTGAATTAGTTTGGAGTGGGAGTTTTTGTGGAAACACCCACAATATGTTAATTAACTTAATGAATACTTTCCCTTGTGCCTGGAATTAATGTTTTATTTAAAGTTTTAAACTCTACAGAGACTAATCTATTTCAAATTGGGAATCATTTTTCCTGTTCAGATTAATTGGGGTGTGTTTGTGTGTGTGTATACAAGCGTATACATGTGCATATCATAGCTTGATAAAAATGACAAATCCACAAGCTGTCATTCCTGCATTTAGTCGTGGCACACATGCCAATTTCCCCTGCAAATGAAGAATGAATAAACATTGGCCAGGTGTTTAATAATAATCATTACCACTGTTGACTGAGGATCAAAGACATTTTTCCTGCTCCTGCAAAAAAAATTTAAAAAAGTTTTTTATTTTTGAGACAAACATACAGAAAAAACATACACAACATAAAAAAACATTAAAAAACGCTCCTGCGAAATTGTGCTGACAAAATGAGGTTGTGATTGATAAAATATTTTACAGAAGTTGAGCAAAAAAAATTCTTGTTGCTAGAACATCTTAATAAGGTGTGGATTAATGGACAGTGATGGCCTCTGATGTTCTTCAGATATATTGAATATTTATTCCCATTGATTCCAGACAATGTCCAATGGCAGGAGTTGTCAAGTTTCAGTCCAAAACTTCTGGAGAACATCACATTGTCTAAAGTAGTCCCAATGTTCTGCCTGCAATTTTCCCTTTTTTGCCCACCGAGTCCTTTCAGTGTTGTTATCTTCACAGACTGTCTCCAGGGGTACGGAGTAAATAGATCACCATGAATTCATTTCAGAGAAAATTAGTGAATGCAGTCAGGGAAATACTGTGTTAGAGCCAGATGATGCTCAGAAAGTCTGCTAGAGATCTCAAGTATTGATATCAAGCTTGTCCTCAGTTTGCCCAGCTTAAATCTAATGCTTTGTTTCTTGGCTATGGAGGATGAAATGGAACATGTTAGCCAATAGCCTTGCACTATAGATTTATTCAGAAATCTGAAGTGCCGAAATGGCTAAACGCAACATGAGATAATAGCAAAATAGCACTGCTAGAACATCTCACCTGTTATTGATTGTAAGTGCTTCTGAGTCAGTCACCTGTTCTGTACAAAGAGCTGAGGGGAGACAACCTTTGTGTTGGGGTGGTGCACATGGATCATCCATGTGATTGGAAAGCCCAAGGAGATGAACAAAGTGAAATCAATCAGTCCCCAGCTTGCAATAAGAATCTCCCTAATTCCTAACTTGGGCTCCTTTGTGTCATTAGCCTTATTAGAAAACCCTATTAATACCGATAAAGGAATGTTTCAGATTGGAGTAAACAAATTGCAAACAAGCTTGCAGGACTTATTATTTTAAATAGAGCTCTGAAGATCCAGGTAGAAAAAGCAGTTCATTATATAAATGGGAAGAATTAGGAATTGAGAGAATGTCCCAATTTGAGTCCAAAAATTTGAGATACCTCATCTATTAGATTTTGTTTAGGGGAAGAGAAAATTTTGACCATTATTTTATTTGTTACTGGAAGTGAAAAAAAAATCCCACTACCACAAATCACCCATGAGCTACCAGTAAATGTATATTCTATATTAATGGCAAAAACCTCACTTGAATAGCCTAAGTATAATTATGGGGTGGCATTGGAATGGAACTTCTTGTTTTGGGGAGTATGTGCTTGTACTGAAATGGATTTCACAGTCTGCTTTTTGCCATATTGGCAGAAGTTTATGGGAGCTGACTCAGTGAGCTTTAAATTAGAAAATATTGCTATATCTGTAGCAATGAACAGTGAACACATGCTGTTTAAAAAGGTTTTTTTTTTAAAGACAATAGGAAAACTTGTCTAAATATCTTATGGGAGCAAAACAAACAAAGCTATTTGCTGATAGAAATTTGAATAAAAGACAGAATGTTGTCTCAGAGCTATGGCTTTTGCTTCATTTAGCTTAATGTTTTCGAACTTGGCAACTTTAAGATGTGTGGACTTCAGTTCCCAGAATTCCCTAGCCAGCATACTATTTACATCTTAAAGCTGCCAAGTTTGAAAAACATTGATTTAGCTATTTTTCATGAATTGCTAGGATTCTCCTGAGGTTTTTCCCAGCTCTTCCTCCTACTCATTTGCTTCATTGATGGATGAATCTTGCTGCCTCTGATATTGGAAATGATCTATGGCTACCATGATGGCTACTGCTAGCTGAATTGTCCATGAACCTGACCACTTTCCAAATTAGTGGCCATCATTAATCTTGTTCTAGCAACAGACTCTAGTTTAAAAATGCAGGGTCTGAGGAAGTATGTAATTACAGTCCTGAATTATTCCTTGTTCAGTTAGGACCACCAGTTATAACACTCTGAGAGATGGACATATCTACTTTTCCCACACCATAGATAACTGTAGATATCTTTATGATGTTCTTCGCACTGGATTTTAGTCAAACTAAGAATTTCTAAATGTAGATTTTCCCCATGTAGATTTTTAATAGAGCTGTATTATTCATCATTAAGAGACAGAAAACAAACACTGAACTTATTAGATTGGAATCCCATTTGCAGGCTTTTAGCGGGAAAGTCCACTCAGACTGAAGAGCCCTAAGAGGTGCCACTTCAATTGTAGCCTCTCTTTCCATTGGCAGGAGTCTTCTGAAGCACAGAAGGAGGTCAGATTGCTTGTTTACCTCAACTTCTGCTTCCGATTATGATCTTTTCCTGCCAATTCGGAGTCTCGGTGATTGAAGGCTTGTTAATAACACTGCTGGGGAAGGTTACAAGAGGAGACAAATGTGTTGCAAGTCCTTCAGCTAGATTGTTCCTTTCTTTGGGGTTTCAGAGTGAGGCAGAAGAGAAAAAAAATTACAGAATGCCCATATTCTAATTATAGCTGAAGATCATAGTATTCCATAGATTCAGTGTGAACTTGAAACATATGCATCTTTTATATTTGCATTTAATATTCTGAATGAGATAAACTTTTCATTTTCATCCTCTTTTTTTTAGTTTAAAGAGATCATCTGGAATCACAGTTGGATCCCCTCTTGCTTCATATTTTTGGTAGAAAGTTAAGTGGTTTGTCATGTTTGTTCTACAGATGCATTAGCAGAGTATTGAAAAGACTCCTTTCTAGCAGGGGAGAATTTAATATGGATTAAGTTGGCTTTCAGCATGGAGGTATTAAAATTATATTTTCTCCATCGTTGCATCTCTCTTTTATCTGGAAAGAAATATCTCCTTATGGCTCATCATATGCATTTTAGAGACAACGGACAGCACCTTTCAAACTTACCTGGTCAAAATTGAACTGAGATTAAATGGAAATTAGACTAATAAAGTATTGAAGTAGACCTTGGCAGGTCCAAGTGATGCTTGCAGTTAGACATATAATACACAGTCCTTGGAACTGCCTGCATGAACAGTTGGAGCTGGCTGGGGATATGCTCTGCCTGGATTGTAGCCAAGTAAGGCTGACTCTGGACTGATGTGTAGATATTCGTGCACTCATCTCATTCCAGCTTTATCAGGATGGTGTTCTCTCTAAAAAACATTATGTTAAACATATTGCGCCAAGCTTAATGCTGCTCATACATTGCATTTTAAAGGTTTTTAAATTCCTATTATTGATAGGAATGCATTGTAAGTAAGAAACCTGAAAAGAGAGTGACTAGATCAGAGGTGTCAAACTTATATTGTCACATTGTCATCATGTGACACATCAGGACTTTCCCCCACTTCATTAAACCGAAGGTGGGCATAGCCAGCATGTGACGTATCCGGCCTATGGGCTGTTAATTTGACATCCCTGGACTAGATGGTCTTTGGCCTTTTGATAGTGTTGTGTTAGTTTTTTTCATTAGATTTTAGAGTAAAATACAGAATGCTTCTCTTTTACTTTCTGTTAAATCCTTTACATGGATGTTTGCTCTGATTTAATGTTTCACAGCCTCTAACTGAACTATAATTTGGGCCACATTTCATTAATGAGCATACTTCCAGTTTGCACATGTTAGGAATTTGAGGTTGGACACTGTGTATGTCTCTCACTGTGTACCTTTCATCTCTCTCCATTGTTCACTACCACCTTTGTATGACAACATTTAAATGCATCAGTATTAAGCTCCTACTGTAGCAAAACACAATGTTATAAATTATAAAAAATTATAAAATTATTAGAGATCTGATACTAATTTGAAAATCAATCTTACCAGGCTTTATGGTTCAACGTTAAAAGACGTTGAACCATAAAGCCTGGTAAGATTGATTTTACTTGTCTGAAATAATTCAGTCTGATTGGGTAGCGTGTTCTTTTTTCAAAAAAAGATGTACCCCATCCCCACCTGTAAAACTATTTTCTAACTATAAACTGGAGCTCTTAATTGACACATTTATCACATGAATACCATTGGAACAAATCTCCTTCTGTTAGATATAAAGCTACCTGTAGTGTACATACTGTATAAAAATATGGCAGGAGAGGCTTTGGAATCAATATTTAATCAATGAGATAGTACAGGGAGAATAAGATATATCTAGCTGAGATAAAATGTTTCCTCAAGATCAGATTGGAGCATGTTTTTTTTTTAAATCATAATAGAAAAACAAAACCTCTAGCATGATTTTCTGCTTTGGAGAACCGCAGGGAACAGCAACAATTCCAGTCTTGCCATAAACAATGAAGCTTTTGCAGCATGTTTTTGACGAGTGGTGGAATCTGCAATGACCTCTAAAAAAACAAAGAATTTGTTGAATTTGTATCAGTATACTTCATCCACAAAACTTTGTTCCTTCTTCAGAAAATGTTTACACAAAGCTGCTTGATACATGCATGTATAATATACTTGCATATTTATTATTTACCTTCACTTATGGAAAGCATGATATGTAATTTTATGCTAAAGTTTTTATGTGGTTTGTTAGAAAGCAAGTATGCCTAACTTTTGCAAATTGCAACCGGTTACATGCAGGAGACTGAAAGAGTATATACTTTAGGCTTCTTAAATGCAGTTCAGAAGAATGTCCATTCGGCTGATATTTTATTCCAACACCCATTCCTCTTCAAAAGCATTATAAGTTCTATAGACCAACAGCATCTTCAGGTCCAGGAATTCCCTGCTCCAATTACAGGGTGACAATGCCATATGGTTTCCCCAGCCAATCAATTCAGGTTAGCCATCCTGAGCCATAAACTAACTGACCACATTTTAATCTAGCATATTGTGCAGACTCAGCCCTGTGGTTAGTTTATGATTCCGCATAGCAATCTGAACCTCCAACATTGGGTTAACCCCATAAAATATGGTTAACCATAGTTGGTTAGTCCAATTATCTATGGAGGGCATAAATTATAAGTAAGCAGTGAAAACTCTCCCTTTGGTATCTACAAGAACCCCAAAAGTGACAGGATTGTAGCATGCCTGTGATACAATTCTGCCTCTGCTCTGTTAAATGCAACCAGATTAAAAAAAAAAAACTGCAGTAGAGACTCATGGATGTACAAAGTCTGATATTTGTACCTTCCCCTTCTCTCCTCTCTCCCAACATCTACATTGGTTGGAATCATAATTTTATTGACCTTGGTGGAGATACGCCTGATTTACTGTGGGTTTGGACTCAGGTCCCATGAATGTAACTTATCTCAAAATATGGCCAGAGGGAAGAGAGTGAAAATGTCTAGATAAAAAAATAGTGTTGCACATTTTGACATTTTTTACATTGTTGGGTTGCAAATAGTTGGATTAACTTTGGCCAAACCTCAAGAATGCCCCCACATTTCACGACTCTTGGTCTTTGCCTGCTTTTCTCATCAATAGTTTCTCTTGTATCAGCTTAAATGTTGATGAGTCTTTTCTATAATTTGTGCAGCTTCACTTTCCTTGAATAACTTCAGAAAGAGCTAAATATATGTGGAAATGAAGCCATTGGTAATTAGTCTTTAAAATACAGTGTTAAGAAGACCCAAGATGTTACAATCCAGATCTAAAAATCTGTGGATTCAACTAAGGTGTTTCTGTATGTAATCCCTTTCTTCATTGACAAGAAACTGGATTCCTTTTTTTTTTAACTCCTCCCCCCCCTCAC
The DNA here is from genome assembly GCA_017656035.1 of Myanophis thanlyinensis. Lineage (NCBI taxonomy): Eukaryota > Metazoa > Chordata > Lepidosauria > Squamata > Homalopsidae > Myanophis > Myanophis thanlyinensis. The sequence goes on along the minus strand of JAEANM010011422.1, from coordinate 7,447 downwards.
CCCCCCCCCGGGAAAACTTTCTTTACTCCATATTTTGAATGATTAAGAGAAAAAGGTTGTTGGAACATACTTAATTTCTTTGGCTAAGTAAGCGCAATTGCTTTCTGTGTATACTAAAAATATTTGTAGTCTCATCCAAAACCAAGGCAGCACGCTTCCAATTTTGCATCCTAATTTATACATTTAGTTCTCTTGTGTCAAAACCCCCAGATCATTTTCTTTTTCTTGGTCTTTCTATTTTTTAGAACTTTTTATTTACAGTGTTCCATATATCAGTGTATATAAAAATAGATGCCTATTTTCAGGAGGGAGTTTAAAATGTTATGTGGGTATGAATTATGTGAAATGTTCTATGGAAGATAGCTCTGTAAGCAAGGATGTAAATGCATTGTACGTATTTTAAAATTTAAATAGATTGTACATAATGTATTGTAAATCAGTTGTAAACAAGCAATATATATTTTCTTGAATATATTATATAGCGGTTTATATTTGTTAAATAAGCAATTATGTATTCTCTTAACTAACCATTTAAATATTTTGTACAGATAAGTTTATTAAATATTTTATTGATAAATGCTTCTCCGTATTTTTGTTCAAACTTTTGTTTAGTATTGCAAGTTGGGATTTTCAACTAGAAATGATTATTTCTGTTGTTAGTTAGTTTTTTTGCAAGAAAAAGCCAACTGTATATCCATGTATTCTGTGCTTTTGCCCATAAGTGCTTTATTATCATCACTGCATTTTTTCCTCCCTCAAACCTTGTGCATTAGGATACTGCGTTTCTCACTTGGCATCTAAGGGATAGATGCAAGGAAAGTGTCACCCAAGTGAAATAGTGACAAATATTGAGTGACAAAATTTTCACCTTTTCAGAATTGAAACGCTAGGAGTTCAACCTCTAAATTAGCCAGTAATACAGGAAGGATAGATGTATAGTGATTGTCAAGAAATTTATACATTCCACCCATCCTTCTGTATTTTGGATACTAAAGCTGACAGGGCTGATAATTCAGCCTTATTTCCATATCAAAAGTAAGCAATGTGTTAGCAGCACCAGCAATCATGTAGGTTGGTGAAGTTTGAACACTTGATAAATGCTGGATTGAGCAGCTGAGGACTACTTTTCTGCCTGCACCACTATGGCTGTGGTTCTCAAACTGTGGCCCGTGGCCCCTCGGGATCACAGGATGTCCACGAAGGCTTGAAGAAATGTTGATTTAAATCTTGTCTTGGGATTCTGTAGCCATGATGCATGGCCACAAAAGGTATTTAAAGGGGGTCTTTGGTGAAGAAAAGGTTGAGAATCTTTTATATGATTTTTCTATCCTGGCACTTATCTGTGTCAGAATGAGCCAGTGCTTGAATAAACCATTTCTTAAGATGATATCCATTCAATATTTTCTGCCTCCAGGTTCTTCCTAGTTTTCAATGTGTAAGAATCCCTTCTCTCACCACAGCACCTGTATGCTAAGGGAAGAGACTTAACTTAGGTGTGTGTGTGTGTGTGTGTGTGTGTGTGTAGTTTCCACCATCTGATGTGATCACCTGTAGAAAGTAAGGAAAATGTCCTTGATGGGGATGTACAAATACCATTGTTAGGAGGACAAGGGCTAAGACATTTTAAGGTCACAACAGAGGGATAACATTTCAAAGAGATACAGATAGATACCTCTCTAATTCACTTAAGTATAAAAGGGGAAGGAGGGACAGCACATCAGACTTGCAAGATCCTGTTATTATAGCCAATCTCAATTAACAGTTTTAGCCTTCCTGTGAAGTTCATTTCTTGGTCTGGTTGACTTAGTGGGGCTGATGTCACCATGCTTTGTTTAATTATAAGACCCATCTAGAAGCCACTGCTTCTGCATCAGTCAATTTAAGCCAAGCTGTGTGCCCTCATTCTTCCAACTGCCTTTACAGTCCTCTCTAAGTGGTTTAGTCAGCATCTTGCCCCCAACAATCTGGGTACTAATTTTACTGACCTTGGAACGATGGAAACCTGAGTCAACCTTCAGCCGGTCAGAATTGAACTGCTGCCAGTAAGAGTTAGCCTGTGATACCAGGGTGGATAAAAATTGACGATTTTTTAACATTTAAATAGGATTTTCTAAATTTTTTATCAAATTTATTTTAATAAAATGCTTTTGGAGTAGAAATATATCTAAAGATAGTTTTCTATTTAAGATAATTAATAATTTAGTTTATTCAGCATGAAATGGAGCTTAGTTATATAGCATGAAACTGTATATTCTGCAATATTGGGACTGTCAGTGAGTCAACAACAGGTCAGAGGAGGAGCCACTGTGGGACAGAGATGATTAAAAATTAAGATTTAAATCGAGTTGATTTAAACCAAGCCTTTTTACTAGTGATTTATATCAAATCCACCCTGTGTGATACTGCATTCTAACCAGTGCACCATCACAGCTCTATTATTAGATTTTCATTTCAAACTTCTGTAAGGACATTCCTGTTAACGGCAGTTGTTTCTATCCTCTTTCCAGTTAATGGTCTTGCTTGAAACCAGACTCTGCTTCATTCATTTAAATGAAATTAAGGAAGAGGATAACTAAACGAAAAGAGGACACCACCACGGATCTCCTTTTATCAGTATGTGGGCAGCATTTTAATATTTATTTAAACTTCAGTGGGCTACGAATTAGCACCTCCAGAATCCCATCAGTGTTCTTTATAACATGAAAAATGCAAAGCCCTCCAGTTCCCTCTCCATCATGGACAGAATAAAGTATCTGTAGCTCAGGGGTGTCAAACTCACAGCCCGCAGGCTAGATGCGTCATGCACTGGCCACCCCACCCCCATTTTAGCGAAGGGGAAAAGTTGCGATATGTCACGTGATGATGTGTTGTTGCGAGTTCAACACCTCTGCTGTAGCTGAAGAAGAAACTGCAAATGGGTGGTAAACGGACTAATTTAAGAACCAAATACACAGCAAGTATACAAAAATGTTCACCTGAACCATCCTTTTCAACATGTAATGTTAAGGAGTTCATGTCAGTGACTAACACTACTTGGCTATGTCTTTTTTTACACAAGGACAATTATGTTCTCCCTCCATGGTTTCATTTTATACATGTTGTCTTGCTCCATAAATTCTGCATGATCACAGTTTAAAGCAGCAGCCACTTTTGGCAGTTACTCTATATTCCCACTCTATAGCTTTCTTTTTCAGTGTTATGTACTGCTTTAATTACTCTTGGTCACTAGGAGACTCTCAGTGGGTTCTTACATTGCCTAAATTTCAATAAAGAGGCTTTGGGGCACACAATAATCCCAAGTCTTAACTTGACCTTGTGACCCTGAAAATAAAACGACAGCCTCCAGGGTACAAGTGGGTTTTTATCATTCCACACAAAGTGTTAAGTAGCTTTACTAACAGCCACATTCTTCTCTGTTATTCCAACAAAGTGTTTTGCAGTGGACCAATTAAAATAAGGAGACGATCAAAATGGAATAGTAAATGGAAATAGTGTACTAATTTATCTAATGGTCATAATGCTTATAATTTATATGTTTGTGTAGATAGATATAAACATTTAAAAATCTTATAGCTACTCAATGGATATAGACAGCCTGGTTCTTCATGTGGAGAATGTTCAATATAGTCCTTCTACAAATACAACAATTATATTCAATTCTTAAAAGCAAGTTCCTCACCCAATTTATTATAATGAGAAACTCTGTAAAGGAAAGTTTTATTTATTAATTTGATCTACATCCTGCCTTTTCTTCAAAAGCTCAAGGCAGACTATCCAATATTTCTTTTATTTTCTCTCACATCAACAGCAACCCTGTCAGGTGGAATGGACTGAGAGAGAGTGATTGGCCTAAAGGCACATTTTGACTGATGATGAACTTGAATCTATTGTCTCCTTGCCCTTATGCCACCATGCTTTATCTGAAAAGTCACAAACAGGTTAGGAAGTCAATTCTCCAACCCTGTTATTTCCCTCTAGCAGTTCATGATGGATTCTTTGAGTATGGGAATTCAAAAATGTCAAAAAATTCATGAATTAATATAATTCCATTTTATAATTATCTGCAAAGGATTGTGCAAATCCTTAGAATGTACAGAAAGGATAAGAGTACTAGTTTTGACTCATTAAAAGCCACTGTATTTTTGCAAGAATCACTCACACCTCCCACGCAGGTATGTACAGTACACATGCAATCCATTTGTTTTCTAAGCAGGCTAAGCAAGCGGAAGTAGCTTTTGGAGTTAGCTTTTCTACTCATGAAAACTTGACCATTTAAGTGATTTAAAAACAAGAGTTGCCCAGCCTTCATTTGTACTAGGGGCTTTAATTGAACAGTTGCTGTTTCACTCCAACCACATTTGCAATGTCCCATGTTTTGGCTTCTTCAATGATGTGTCTTTTGTTCTATCTGCAAAAAATGGAACATAAGAGCAATTCTTTCAGAACTACAAATGTGCATATGAAAACACATGGGAAGCTATGTAGGGGAAACAAAAATGTGTTAAAGGTGAATTTTTTTCTCTTAGCATTTTCATGACTTTAGCCATGAAAGCCTGCCAGGTGATCTTGGGCTAGTCTTCTCTCTCTCAGCCTGACCCACCTTACAGGGGTTGTTTTTGTGGGAAAAATTGGAGGAAAGTTTGTTGAAATATGTTCACAACCTTGAATTATTTGTCAAAATAATAAAGGTGGGGTACAAACCAACCAACCATTATTATTTTTTTGCTGGGCACTCCCAATGTAAATCCTTTTTATTTTCTAAAAATCAAATCCTTTCAACCATTCAAACATATTTTGAAACTCAACACAGCAATGAATAGCAATTAAGTGTTGTGTTTACTTCTGAACAAAGATAGAAACTGACTATAAAATTGCACCCTAGTATTCACTCAGGCTCAGTTTCATGTATTCCATTTAATTCAAAATTAAAACGAGAAAAATGTTTATTCATCAATTTCGGTTTTCTGCTGTTGGGAAAACAGCATTCTGAAACAAAGATTAAATGAATTTTTCAAATCCAGAAAGCAAGAAGAAGGTAGCTGTATTATTAATGAACAAGAATTCTTAAAATAAACTAGTATTTTGCATTAAACAATTTACAGTTTACAAAATTGGTTTAAATTATCATACTCCTATATGCCCATAGGTAAACGACTAGTCAGCACAAACATTTTAAGTTTCAAGTGAAAGCAGGCAACTAATCTCTATGATTGTGTTGGGAAATACTGCAATAGTTCCAAGCTAGGCTTATTGAGATGACCAGATAATGAAAAGAGTAGCAAAATTAACAAGCATCATATTCTGAAAATAGGCTGTTACTGTTAACAGTTGGATCAAACGTCACTGCATGAAAGTGTCCTATGGTCAGTGCTGGGTGTTGTCAATTAAATATTGAATGTTTAAAGAACTGATTTTTCCTTTTGGCAGGCAATGCTGTTACTACCAGATTATAAATGTTCCTCTGCCTGACCACATCTTACACACAAAAATATTGTAGGAATATTTTTTAAGATCTACAAAACACCAGGATTTAAGGAGACCATGGAATAAAACAGTGTACAAACAACCAAGTTATTTAAATACAATAGCTATATAGAATAGTTTTTTACACTCCACAACTCTTCCTTAAATGTTAGATACAATGCTAGTCATGCCTATGCCACTTGGATTCCCAGTAATATTAGTACCTCCCAAGCAATATATATGCATACATAGGCCAGAACATTTAATGCACCTACTGAAGTTTTATAACAGTTCAACAAGATATCCTGCCTGAAGCCCTGAGGTAAATATCTTGTGGCTCTGTTTGTTTGTTTATTTATTTATTTTAATTTTTATACCGCCCCCTCTTCCGAAGGACTCGGGGTGGTGTACAGCCATCTAAAAGAAAAACACAGAATAAATAACAGTTTAAAAACAAATTAAAATTTAACTAATTTGGGTGGCTGATAACAATTAAAAAATTCAAAATTTTAAACAATTAAATATTAAAATTTAAAACTGATTTTAAACCCCCAACTAATAGTACTAGGCCAGACCGGCCTGTTGGAACAAATAGGTTTTTAATGCGCGTCGGAAGGTCCATAGGTCTGTAATGGTCTGGATCTCCAGGGGCAGTTTGTTCCAAAGGGAGGGTGCCCCCACAGAGAAGGCTCAAACCCTTGGGGCTGCCAGATGACACCGTCCAGACAATGGAACCCCAAGGAGGCCCGCCCTGTGGGAACGCACAGGTCGGCAGGAGGCTGATGGTGGCAACAGGCGGTCCTGTAAGTACCCGGGTCCCAAGCCATGGAGCGCCTTGAAGGTGAGAACCAGCACCTTGAATCGCACCGGGAATACACACCTACTGGCAGGGGGGGAGGGAGAGGAGGAAGAGATTTACATTGATATGCTAACCCCAGGCAATAGTGGAGCTAGATAAAGTTAGTTGTCCTATAAAACGTCCTCAGGGTTGGTTTGGATTAAACTAACTTCCACCAATAGAAAAACCTGCAAGGAATAAATGCAGAACTTTCCCTTTCTGCTGCTGGCCCTGAGGCTAAATTAAGATTCATGTTTTACATAGGCCAGTTCCCCCTAGTAATCCTTTTTTACTCCCTGCAGCTACAAGGGTGGGGATGAAGCCGGATGAGAAAGGGATGGAGCTTGTTAAACCTTGTGCTCATCCTGCCTGCAATGGCTTCAATCAACAGACAAATCCTTTCCCCTATGATTAAAACAACCACCACCAGCCCACCAGCCTATCACACAGCAGACGGGGAGAGCCTTCCAGGCACCTTAGCAATGCCTGGGCTTCCTGCCAAAATGGCCGCTCTTTTTGTTGTCTGCTACCAGTGTGAGGTGGGGGGATCGCATAGCACAGAACCAGCCAACCCGATCATCCAAACACAACTCCTAAGTTTGTAAAAATGTGAACCGAAGTGACTAACAGCTTCTTTTTCCTTCTTTCCTTTCCCATCTTGTCCAGAAGCAGATAGTAGTGCTGTTGGAAATGGGGCTTCTTCCAAGAACAAACTCCAGTTGTGCCCTGGGCTTTTTTTCAGGGTGGGCCAGAAGCAAAAACGTAGTCTCATCACGACATGTCTATGTGCACAATTTTCCATTAGTCTCTCCTCACAATCACAGGGCTACCCTAGCTTAGGTAGGGGTCAAAGTTAGGGAGACAATGACAAGCATTACAGCATGGCATTTAACACAGGATGCTGCACTAAATAATTGGTTAGATAAGAAGAAGAGTGGCTCAGGATGGCTTCAAGTGGGAAAGGAAATATTCCATACCAAGCAGTGACTTTGAGAAAAAAATTAATAAAAGTGGTGTTTGTCATTGTATGTTCTAAAAGCAGTTCTAAAATAACATATTTATTTATTTATTATTTATTTATTTAATTTATATACCGCCCCCTCTCCCGCAGGACTCGGGGCGGTTCACAGCCGATAAAAACAACAT
>JAEANM010011421.1:4358-15282 GCA_017656035.1 Myanophis thanlyinensis | reverse complement strand
ATAAATAAAATTTTAAAAAAAATAAAAAAAATAAGTATAAGGCATACTATAAAGAACTGTTCTCAAATATCTTGGTACATTCTTAAAAAGGATCAATGACCACAAAGAGCTTTGGTTTAAGTGGGTTATATCTATTAGATATGTTGTTATATTAGAAATAGAATCTAAGAGATTTTAAAATATTTGACTTTGTAGACCCTCTGAAAAAATTATGGGGGAAACTTTGAGAACCACTACTATTAAAAAATGGTACAGTGTTACAAAGGGCCAGATACTTGTTTACTTGCTTAATTAACCTTTTATGGAGCCCCAACCCAACATTTTTCAACGGCATAAAAGGTCAAGCAAATGATAAATAAACACATTCCAACATCTCAAGCTTTCATAGTTATACTGCCCAGCATCAGGGCCAGTTGCTGGGATGTGAATTAGAGAGGGCAATTACTCTTGTGTTCTTTTTTGGGTTGGCTCCTATGGGAGGAAAAAACCTTTGGTTTGATCTGAACCCATATGAAATTCTTATTTCAGAACCTACTACTTCAGATTCATTTCAAAATAACGGCGGTGTAGTATAAACCAGCACAAGCTTTTTCTTAGAACCGCTGTAACTGGATGTGTTTGAAATGTGGAAACAGAGGTGTTAGACTCAGTCTGCAGAGGTCGCCATGGCTACTCTTTCGCCCTGGTCTTCCCAGAGTCAGCACAGGCCCATAAAACACGGAATAGAGAAATTGCTGTGTGGGCACTCTTGGGTAAAACCTATTTCAATGCCATCCTTATCGCATCTTATCTTCTCTCTTCCACTTTATGGCACCTTCAAAAGAAGTCCAGTAAGTTCTAGAGCAGAGATCCCTACATCTTGTACTCTTAGGGTAGAAATGTGTATACAAGAGAAAGAGCACTGGGTGAAAGGGCATTAGTCTGGCTCCTTGATTTAGAATTTATTTCATATCGCGGGGAACGAAAAGGCCAACCTGCTCTCTAGTCAGCAGGCTGTTTACCAGGAAGCTTCTTAGAGACTTTTTCTCTGAATCAGACTATATTATTTACAGGAAACTTGCACAATACTATCGTGTGCATTGAACATTTCTAAAGGAAGTGAATGTGAAGCATTAGGAGCCTGAGAAATCAATGCCACATCCGGATGGCTATTCCCTACTATCACAATTTTCTTTCCATTAAACTCAAGTATTTTTCTGTACACCTGCTAAGATCTGTCAGAGAGTCAAATCACTTTGATCTTTTAACAACAATGGAATTGAAAACTTTAAGAGAAAGAAAATCTGTCCCCTTCTAAGCATTCTCTTGCTTTCCATGAAATACCTATTGTTCTCTGTAAGGTAAATTATTGAACAATGCGTGCACTTTGAAGTTTGAGTTTAGACGAATACAACCAGATCATGTGGAAATGCTATATATGATGGGAGGGGGGAAGACAGCTAATGTTTACTTTTTCTGATTCACTCCGATCCATTTACTTATCTTTTTATTACATTTCTATGTGCCATTTGCAGAGGATATTGTCTGAGGGCTAATAAACATCAATTTGGCTTCTAGCCAAAGAGAAGAAAATATTACTTTGGAAACCTGCACCTTCCCCACAATCTACATGCATTTTTTGTTGGCATAGTAGGGACTGCTATGGGGTTCGTGGGCAAGGGGAGACTGGTTTGGGATACTATGAATAAATGCATTAGGAAGCCTCGGCAGCTTTCTCTTCCTCTTGGCAACACTTCTGTGCTGCGCAGCAAATCCCGGGAAAGCACCGTTCTAGCAAGCCTTATGAGTTACAGCATCCCAGCAAAAACTGGAGTAGCAAGATCACAACTTGCTTCTGCAGATGTTTTGGTGTCACAAAGTAGGGAAATGGAGCACCCTGGGAAAACAGATGCCTACCAACACAGATCAGCTCCTAGTTGCGGCTTAATTGTAATTTTAAGAAATGTTTCGCTTTGATCAATGCTTGATTATATACCCAATATTGCTTGACTGATAGGAGGAGAGATGGTTAAGAAATCTCTACCTGAACATGCTCCTTATGATTAAAACCCTCAAAGTTTTGAGTAAGTTAGGCAGCAAAAAAAAACCCAACTTATTTTTAGCCCCCATCATGAAAGGAGAGCGGAGCATGGAGCTGTAATAAATGAGGAGAGTGTGCAGAATGTAGGCTTATTTTATTCAATTTTTGACACTGGAAGATAATGCAAGTTTATTATAATAACTGAAGTAAATAGTAGTTTATCTTGGAACCAACTGGTGCTGTCATTTTAAATATGCGCTAAAGCCAGTTGTCTCATGAATATTTATATACAGTACCATGAAATCTGGCCTGCCATTTACCAAACCAAATCAAACTCAATCCAAACCCCAAACCAACCCAAACCTGGTTTAGACAGATAATGAGTGATTACACTTACAAGGATATTCACCATGCCAAAAATCACTTGGCTTCACTGGTCTCATATTTTAAAAAAAAATGATCGTATGCATTATCTATTAATAGTTTTTGTGATTTAGAGTCATATCCCATTTAAGGAAGGAGGGGGAACCCTCTAATAAAAGCTCAACAACAGATTGATGTGTTACGACTGAGCTGTAGTGATGAAGTGACTTAGAAGGCAGCACTGCAGGGTAACTCACTGCTTACTCCAGGAGTTTGATTCTCACCAGGCTCAAGGTTGACTCATCCTTCCGTTCTTCCGAGGTTGGTAAAATGAGGACCCAGATTGTTGGGGGCAATAGGCTGACTCTATAAAACTGCTTAGAAAGGGCTGGAAAGCACTGTGAAGCGGTATATAAGTCTAAGTGCTATTGCTACATGGTCAACCAAAACCACACTGTCAGATGATGACCAATGCAGTGTGTATTGCATGCTACTTACTGGTAAATATTATTTCCAAATCCACATGTCTGCCCATTTTTCTTTTATGGAAATGGCATTTCTTTGAAAGCCTGAATCTTAGCTGAAATCTTAGGACCTTTTCCCATTGTTGAGCAGAAGCATGGCGTAGATACATGAGTTGGCTGAGAACTACAATGGAATGGAATTTGGCATCTCAGTTGTCCATCTCTATCCTGCCAGTGTTTCTTCTCTCCCCTAAAACTGCAATTCACTTGACTTCCCTTCAAGGTAATGAGCAAAAAAAGCCTAATAGATTTTTAGTTGCCTTGAGCCTTCCAATGGATGGTGTTAGAATAAAGAGGGGGGGGGAACCAACAATACGCTTATGGATAATGTCATGGCAATGTGACAAATGACAGGACCATTTGACAGAGAAAATCTGTGCCGTGGTTAAATGTAAAATGGAAAGGCTCTAGGTTAGAGCTCAGTGTGGCCTATGGAAAAATAAGAAACTTACTGATGAAACCCCTCAGTAGGGCGCCTAAGAATTCAGTGTCTGTTGTCACATGTGAGAATTATAGTTTTAAAAATCTGGTGTGGAAGGAAGCCCTACATTCTTCAAATATTTTATTCTCAGAAAACTTTGATTGTTAAATATATTGACCTTCCTTGCGCTGGCCTTACCATATGCCAATTCATTAAGGGAAGAAAAAGAAGAATCCAAGATCCAATTTCCCCCTAATATTTAGCACAGGAAATTTTAGTTGTACTGAAGATTAATGGAGTTTACTGAATATTCAACATGTATACAGAGGAATCCTATGTATATTTACTCCAAAATATTTTGTTCGGTGAATTTTACTCTCTACTGAGTCTGTTCAGGGGTTATTACTGTAATGTTTCTGTTGTTGCTTTCACAGCTGTTAAATACTGCAAACAATAAAGTACAAGCAAAACAGAAAGACTTTTCTGTCTTACAGGGAGTCCTTGACTTATCACACTTAGTTTAGTGATCTTTAAAAGTTACAAAGGCACTGGAAAATGTGATTTATGACTATTTTTCATATTTATGACCACTGCAGTATCCCTGTGGTCACATGATTAAAATCCGGCTGCCTGGCAACTGGTTCATATTTATGTCGGTCGCAGTGTCCCAGAGCCATGTGATCATCTTTTGTGACCTTTCTGGCAAGAAAGGTTGTAAAATGGGGCACAAACTAGTTTAACAAATGTCTCACTCAGCAACATTAATTTTGGGCCCAAGGTCAAGGACTACCTGTATATTAAATACAGTTTTGGCATTACCAACCCTTGTAAAAAAAGTTATTTTGGAAATCTTTTCTTTTTAAAAAAAAAAAGCAGTTACCAATTACTAACACCCTGTAAAAAGAAATCCTATCTGATAAAAGTTTCATTTGTTAAAATACTGGTAACCTTTAAAAAAAAAACAGCCGAACATTAGCAAATCACAAGGGAAACATTCATCTTATGACCAAGGGCTGTTGATTGTTGTTTCTTTTCAGGCACTGGACAGAAAAGAACATTTTATGGTTAAGGTGGAGTTCGGAATGAGAGGTCTGGCAAGAAAAAAATAGAAGCCAGGTCATTTGTTGCTGTGGCATAACTGGGGTGATGCAAGCATTCTGCAGCCTGCAGCTACATCAGCCGAGGGTTAGTTAGCCCCTAGTGTTTTTCCAATACAAATGTTGCACAACTCTGTACATTCTTGAAAGTGATCGACAGATTAGGGTAGCATCTAACTGTGTATTTCCAGACTACAAGGTGGCTTGAATGCCAACATTTTTTTCCCCTGGGATGGAATGATATTATTATACAAGCATTTTTTTTAAATAATTACCTTCAAAATAAACCAACTAAGACATTGGCATAATAAGCACCAGAATTGATGAAAGGAAAAAGAAAAGGACTCTTTTAACAGCAGTTCCAGTAGACGCATTTATATTTAGAGTGTTACTCAACAACTGAACTTCCTAAGAATCCATTTTGTTAACTGGAAACTAGGAAATCCAGATCTGTAAAAAAGTTCGTTATTGATGACTAATTCAAATTTGAAGCAAGAATCAAAATGCAAAGAATGCAAAGTAAAAAGTAAAAAGAAGTTTGAAGTTTGAAGTTTTATTTGATTTGTATACCGCCCCCTCTCCCTAGGACATTGGAATTAATACTTTTGGGAGACGAATTCTGGAAGAATATCTGTTTTGCAGATTCTTCTGTTTTAATTGGAGCTCTAGATTGGGCGAATTAGTTTGTTTTGTTCCTCCGCTAAAACTATGCTACTTTGGGATGGATTCAACTTTCACGCTGCTTTTTTGGGGGCTCAAAATAGTTTGTTGGATAAACTGTAGTCACAAATCATAGTTACATTACAGATTTAATTTGTTGTATGGATCCAGTCAATCTACACCAGTGGTGGGCAATTATGGCTCCTTCATGACTTGTGGACTTCAACACACACACACACACACACACAACATACACCCCTTTGCTTTTATGGAGGGTGATGTTATTTCCCCAGAAAAAGTCACAACATATTTTAAAATTCGTAAAAATAGATAAATATTGTGGACAATGCTGGAAAGTTGCAACAACTTGTGTGTTAATACCAAGTGTAGGAAATGAATCACTGCAATTTCCCATGCAGTGCTGTGTTGAGAAAGATTGAAATGGAAATGCTTTCAGATTAATGCAGATACTGTTACAGTTAGGCACCTGGATTAGAAGATTCCCATCTTGTAACTCTGAGCTTGACTTTTATGATACCTGTAGATTGTTAGGCAGATCAGATTCAGATTCAGATTCTATTTAGTTGCCGGTCTCTTCAGATATGACTACTATTCGTGACTGTCTGCCAGAAAACATTGCCTAAGTAGCTAGAGCAATTTGGTGGTACTTCGTCAGGCCCACAAAGTGCTTTGCATTTCTTCACTATCTCTTCCAAAAGAATACATCTGAGTCTTAAGGGAACATTCAGACATGGAATATGGGATGCTGCGTGTGCAATTTTTCTCACTGTATACTCATGCAATCATTGGATGATTTTCCAGAAAAGAAACTACATCATACAATTCTTCTATAATGATTAATGTTATAACACAGTGGTAGCTTTTTTTAATATTCGTGGTTGTTTTTCCTTCAAGGAAGGAAGCTCAAAGACTTCTGTGTATATTTAAAGATATTGTCCTCTCAATGAATTGTATGCATTCTGGTGTCTCTCTGTCTATAGACCGTAATGGATAGAGGAATGCTTCTCACCGTAGGAAGAAACCCTCTGAGTACTTACTGTACATAGAACTGAACTAATGAATGAAGTGAAACAAAAATGGAGATACTAATGGAGTTTTGCATGAAAAAGGAAAAGTGGTAAGAGAGATGTGGTATTCATTTTCCCAAGCTAATATCTTCATGTCCTAACATCTAGGCAATGAGTGTTCTGTGTTCTGAATTTAGTAAATAATAAAGTCAATTGCTTACAGCAGAGGTGGAAGAAAAATTTAGCCCTGTGCTCAGTGACAACTTCTTGATATGAATAATGTATTACCTTCTGGTGGAGGATTTTCTTGAATAGAAAGAGGAAAAGATTAAATTCTCCATCTGTATCTGGGATTCTTATAAATGATTAATGTTTCCCCTTCCCAGATGATACTATTAATATAATGCTTTCCCCTTCCCAGATGATACCATTCATATAAAAAGATTCTCTTCATATTTTAAAATGTTCATATTCCATTGTTCCAAGTCTGTTTTGGCCAGGCAGCTTTCACAAATGCAAATAAACACTTATAAAGAAAGTGCTTCTTGATGTTGCAATTGTTGCGGGAAGGTTCTTACAAGATTTCAATCAAGAATGATTTCACCATCATTTAAGCAGAATCTGACGGCTTCCCAGATCAGAACATTGCCAGCAGCTTGATGTAAACCTTAATGTAAGTTGCAAAGTTTGCAAGGAAGAGAACAGTGGGCTTCTTCTAAGAAAAATAGTGCAAAGGGATATATTTTTCCTACTTCCTGTCAAAATAAGAGGCCCACTAAAGTATTTTACTGGAACCAGTAGTATTTTTAGGGAATTTGCAGCAAGACATAAGAAACCTAAGGGGGAGAAAAGCTGCTAAAATTCAGAAACTCTGTGTGGCTTTTCCAATGCAGTGAGGGCACTGGTTTCTCTTGCCTTATAAAGCAACAATATTTGGACTCATGGGCTATTTTCAACAATTACTACGTCTAAAGATGTATCTGTGACAGGGCCACTATCAGAACCATGCAATAATTTTTGTTCCCATTCATCAGACACAAAGAGAAGTGGTTTTTATTCCCCCAAGAGCAGGAATCCATAGTATCAATATGGTTTGCTAAAAATAAGCAAATGATCAAACCAATTGTTTATGTCAAACTTGCACCTATTTCTCAGTGGCTTGCCACTGATTTTAAACAGCATGATTTCAAGAATGATAGAAAAGGCCTCAGTAGTTGTAGGAAGCAAGCAAGTGGCCCATTCTTTCTCTCCCCTGCCTAATCTTGCACCCTATGGTTAAAACGATTCTCCTGCTGCTCATTGTCTGATGCTCTTTCTTAAATCTCTACAATAATTTCCTGTCCTCTTATGGAGTTATCACAATCTAAATGCACAAGGATTCTGGTGCATGACATGGGGCCTTCATTAGATCACATTGCAATAAGTAGAAGTTATAGAGGTAATATATCTTGCTGAGAGTAATTGGAAACTTTACCAATATTTTGGATGACACTGCAGAAAAATAAAGCTTCTTTCAAATGGCCTTCAGACTATCCTTTCCTTGCCTGCCACCATAATTTGTTTCCTGCCTGCAGTTTCTGTCCACTTATCATGTGTTTAAAGGAGCGTAAAAGATAAGAAAATGAACAGCTCAGAGTAGATTGGGAGATACCAGAACTTTGCAATATAAACATCTCTACATTTGTACAACAAAAATAGGCACAGAATAGTTTGGGGGGAAAAAACCCATTCTGATTTATGCTATATTTATCTATTCTCAAATAAAGGATACTTTCATGCTCCTTGGCTTTTAAGAAAATAAATCTATCCCTAAATACTGAAAGTATAGGTTAACAAGTAGTCCTCAACTTACAACCACTTGTTCAGCGACCATTTGAAGCTACAACTTTGAAAAAGTGACTTATGACCTATTTTTACACTTACAACTATTGCAGCATCCCCATGGTCACATGACCAAAATTCAGATGCTTGGAAACTGGCATGTACTTATGATGGTTGCACCATCCCAGGGTCATGTGATCCCCTTTTGTGACCTTCTGAAAAGCAAAGTTAACGGGGAAGTCAGATTCACTTGATATCTGTATTACTTAACAACTCAGGGGTTCACTTAACGACTGTGGCAAGAAAGATCGTAAAACGGGGCAAAACCTGCTTAACAACTGTTTTGTTTAGCAATGGAAATTTGGATCTTAATTGTGACTGTCAAGGTTTACCTATATATTCATATAGTGAAGTATTTCGATTCGACAAAGTTGTAACTTCATGGTTTGTCCTGATCGAGGAGTTGAAATCCAAAGAGACGTCATTGTGGAGCATTTATTCTTAATCTACTCTGAAGTCCCATGAAACTATTGGTGGGGTTTTTTTAGATGCCTCACTCTCTTATTGTAATATCCTGTTTAAAGGCCTTTCCCCCATTGCTGAATGAAAGACGCCCCACCCGTTCTTGAGTCAGCAGAAACACCATAGCGGCGTGAATGTACTGCCCCTATTACAAATCCCATTTCCTACCTCCTCCATTCCAGGGGCTCCTTTTGAAATTCATATAAATGCACTGAATAGACCAGCAACTCTGGTCAACTCCCCCTCTTCTCAGGAGTCAGAAGAAATCACTTGAACATGATTTCACTCTTGTACAATACAAGACTCTACTTGGTGAATGGTAGCTTTTTTGGCTCAACAGTGGACAGGGTGGCAGTGGCCCAACTTTTTAAACTTCATAGCACTAGTGGCACCACAGAGTTAAACCCCCTGCTTGTTAAACCCCCTGCTTGTTAAACTCCCTGCTTTCAGCGGGACCTTCTGGTATATGAAAAAAATGGAATAGCTCTTTCCATCATGAAACACGCATAGAGTAAAACAGTGCACTTAGACCATATGCTTAACTACCCTGTACAGAAGCATTAATGGAAAACTGCCTTTGGTCACATTTGAAGAAATATGTTGCAATGACAGGGTGGTTTTTTTGTTTTTTTTTAACCTTTAAGACAGCTTTTGATTCTTGGAGACTGCCTGAACTAGTCCCTGCAGTTTTTTTAAGCAAGATTTTCAGAAGTGGTTTGCCCTTGACTGCTTTCTAGGGCTAAGAGTGAGAGACTGGCCCCAGAGTAGAATTCATAGTCTTTTAGTTTGCATTCTGGTGCCTTAACCACTACACTAAATCAGCTCTAAGACACATATCAGAATCCTAAAAAAAGTAACTGTTTTTCCTCTTGGTGCATAGTTTAAGAAAGGTTAATAAAGTAAGCTTGAAAGCCAGCAGAAGTATGGACAAGAATTGGTGGGTTGTAGTAGTTTAAGTGCTGGACTGGCACTGGGGAGGCCCAGTTTCTACTCTACCTTTTGCTACCAAAACTGCCTGGCTGGGCCAGTCCCTCTCTTGCAACCCAACTTTCTCCACAGGGTAAGTTTTTTGGGGGAAGGAAGTACTACACATACCAAAGTGAGCTTTAAGTGAAAATACAAATCTAACAAATTACCTATTTTATACTCAATTGCTAGCTGTTCAGATACTTATTGTACTTTCTCAGAAACCATCAAGAGCTATATCTATTTTGTGAAGATACAATAGTCTTGATTTAAATCAGATAAGTCCAGTAATCAGTAACAGCCATGGGAATGTGATTTGTCATATGGTTATTACCATACTGAATGTTCTACAATAATTTATACAAGCTACCTTCAGAAAAATTGAGTTTCCAATCATGCAAAGCTGTGCAGGTACTGTATGTATGATAAAGAAGGTAAGGGTTATGGCAAGAATTATTGCAACAAAAATAAAAACAAAGTCTCAGATACTCTGTAGACAACAACAACATCTGTTGTTGTTTTGTCACCTTTCTATTTCACCTGTATCAGGTTCTTCTTCGGAAGAGCTACCAATTTTGAGGAATAACTTCTGAGGCTAGCGGTGGGGGAAGGAGGTCTAATGCCTCCCATAGTCACTTGATTGCAATTCAGGCAACTGGCTTGCATTTACAACTGGCTGCGGCATCCTACGGCCACTTACCTTTCAAAGATCTCTGGAGCTTGGGTTAGGGAAGCTTAGCGAGCTGCTTTGTTACTGGGCCACGTAGCACAATCCCAGAAACAGCAGCCATTTTCCAAGTGACCACAATTCTTTGTGGCCATGTTGAAACAGCTTCTGGTTCTTCAAAGTGACCCCACAGCCCAGGGACAGTGAGGGATGGTGGCTTGCCCTCCTTCCCCAACATGAGGTCCGGAACTCTACAGATCTTGAAAAGATCAGTGTGTAATAAAGCGGCTGTGGAGGAAGCCCAAGCGTTGCAGTGACCTGATTTGTGGGGGGGGGGGGGGGGGGGGGGGAAAAGAAGCCAAGGGTTTTAGGGACTCTGAGGTGTGGAAAATCTTATGGAAAAACCAGGTGGCACAGTGGCTGGTGACTTCCTTCTACTGGTCAACAATAGAAAGCATCCTCACATACTGTGTCACAGTATGGTAGCCGGACTAACGTACAAGAAGGCACTACAGAGGGTGATGAGCACAGCACAAAAAATCATGGGCTCCCCCATAACCCCACTGGAGGAAATCGACAGGTCCCACTGTCTCATCAGAGTAAGAAAAATCCTCAGGAATGATTCTCACCCAGGACAGCACTTTTTCACACTTCTACCATCAGGCAAGAGATACAGAAACATAGCCATCCGGACAAATAGGCTGAAAAACAGCTTCTATCCATGGGCTGTCCAACTTCTAAATGCCACATAACACCACGACTTGACTTAACAGACTCACAGTGCCAGTGCAACATGCAATATGTACATACCGGTGGAATAATGTGTGTGTGTGTG
>JAEANM010011420.1:0-14168 GCA_017656035.1 Myanophis thanlyinensis | reverse complement strand
CCCAGAGAGAGAAAGAAAGAAAACCTGGCCTGCAATAAACTACAAATATTAAGGAATAAAGTTAAGGTCAACTAGAAAACTTCTAGCTTTGGGGGTTTTTCCCTCAGAAATAGCAACTGAATTTATCTCTAAGATATTAGTGACCCATTAGAGGACTTAAAGCATGCTTCATCTTACAATCTAATTCCCCTTCATTTTTAAACATTATTTATAGAAAGTATATACCTGGGAGTCCCGGTGGACCTGGGGGCCCTGGAGGTCCTGGAGGTCCTCTAAGATTTGGCGACGCTAGACAAAAAAAGGTAAATAGAATTACTATTTTTCAGTGTACAAATTAAATATTAGATATGTTTTAGAGATGAAAACACATTAAAAAAAAGAATCAAAGCAACTTCCCCAATCTGGTAGTCCTCAGATGTACTGGCCTACTGCCAGTGGTGTGAACTTTTTATTTTTCCTGAGCAGCAGGCACAGTCAGTGAAGTACAAATACTAACAGTACAAACTGAATTTCAGTCATTTATAGTGCAATATGGAGATTTTGGGGACACAACACTTGAATGAAACAAGGAGTGCCTCCGCCGCACATGCTTTGTCAAAATTTGTCTTGGTCAGGCAGGCAACATGATCCTCTGCAGAACCTGTGGAGATGGGCAGAGACAGAACATGCTTTGTTCTCCAAAATTTGTAACCATGACTATAGTTTCCTAATTGCCAGGGAATATGAACAATGGGCCTGTTGGCTGAAGAAAATAAGACTTGTAGTTGAACAAATCAAGTTGGATAAGCTGAATTAAGAGCATCTCAGAAAAAGCTTATTCTCTTTGATCCTGAGACATTTGTTCTTCAGAATCTGCAGACTTTCATCTTAGCAAGAAGTAATACGTATATAAAAATACTGTCAGTTCATCTAATTCAGGGGTGTCAAACTTGATTTCATTGAGGGCCACATCAGGGTTCTGTTTGACTTTGGGAGGAGTGTCAGAGTGGATACGGCCAGGGTGGGCATGGCCATGATGGGCATGACCAGCTCAACATCACTCATGTTGGGTGCATCTGTGGTGGCCAAGTGCTAAGGTAGGACTTCCCTCAGACCCTCCCTTACTCACATTATAATCTCCTTCCTTCCGTCCTCCCGTTCCTCTTCCCTCTTCTTTCTTCTTTCTTCTTCCATCTCCTCTTTACTTATTTTTCTTTCCTGTCTCTCTGTCCATCTTGTCTTCTTTTTCTTTGCCTTTCCTCTTTCTCTTTCCCTTTTCCTGTCCCTTCTTACATGCTCAAATGCAAAAGAGGAAACATTTCTCCAGGGCAGCCTCTGGGCCAGATCTAAGCACCTTGTGGGCCAGATCTAACCTGTGGGCCTTGAGTTTGACACCCCTGATCCAGTTCATCCATGCAGTACACTAAACTGATATGCAATACTTCCAATCACTAATCATCAATAAATTGCTTTGTCAATTGTTTTGGTTTGTAATCTAAGCAGTTGATAATGAGGAATAGGTAGAATAGGGGAGAGAATGCCAGATTCTTAATGATTACTGAATTTGGGGAATCATAGTTAACATCCTAATGGCACAACCCATCTCTTTGTTATTCTCAATACTGTTAGAACATTTGTGTCTATCAGAAAAAAACTGTTCTACCTTCCATTGGAGCAACTACAGGATTACTGGTTTCAACAATGGTGGTTTCACCTTGAATGCCTCTCTCACCACGAGGACCTGCATCAGAACATAAAAAATGCCACATTTCTTAATTATCAGGGCATGGATTTTCATGGTCTTAGCAGGGTAAAGCATTCTTCACAGCTGTAATTTGAATTTGGCAAGCTTCCACATGATCTGAGCTCACAGGCTCAGATCATGTATATCAAGTATAGATGATTTTCATGCTCTATGTAGAAATGGCATTATTTAATATTTAATATCCCACTTTAATTTTAAATTTTTTTTACAGTATTTTCATTTCTAAAATGCCTATGGCATTCTTTTAAGAGTAAATCAAGATGGTTTATAGCAAATATATAAAAATATAATAAAAGAAATGATTGCAATTTTAGAGAAGGCAGAAATACAGCAGAATTTCAAGAGAAACAATCTTTTTGTTGCTGAAATATCTGTTGGTTCAGTAGGCAAGAAAGAGAGATCTTCACAAAATGAAGAGCGGGAGGAAGAGGAGAGAAAAATCTACCAGAGGATGATTAGAAAGGTTTTCCTCAATACATTTCTCCAAACTGAGACCATGGGCTCAGAGGAGATGTCCTCTTGCATCTCTCATTATGTTTTGTACTGTGGTGACATGTGATGTAGAGACTGTCCAACTGATCTTAATGAGTGGCATCCCCTGCTAACATAAACTAATCATAATAATAGGAAGAAATGCCAGTAAATGCAGCAACAGCAACAAGAACATTGTAGATCAGATGTGTCCAACCCTATGGGTTGCATGTGGTCCCACAAGTTCATAAACTTTTAACTTATGTGATTTGTATATATTAACTATATTGCATGTTTTATTTGAGGCCCAAGCAATTTTTGTTCACTCCATGATGCCAAGGCAAGGTAAAAATTTGGACACCTATGCTGTAGTATGTAAAATGAGGACCTGGATTTTGGGGGACAATATGCTGACTCTGTAAACTGCTTAGAGAGTGCTTAAAGCATTGTGAAGTGGTATGTAGGTCTAAGTGCTATTGTTATTGCTAGATGTTTACAATATGTTTAAAAACCATTTCAGAGCAGTAGCGCTTCACTGCATAATGCAGATAAGACTACTTCAGGCAGTAAAAGGACAAGGCCGAAATCATAATGAAAGAAACAGAAAACATAAAGTATAAAGACATAATAACTACATTGATCAAGACAGATTAAAAAGAAAGAACACCACCATGAGAGTACCTTGGCAGAAAAGAAAGGAAACAATGTTGAATTTTCAAAAATGTAATTAATACCTTGAGCTCCAGGAAGACCAGCTGGGCCAACAGGACCTGAATTAAGAAATAAAATTGAACCACTGTTCTTAAAAATGAAACAACTGTATCTCATCTTCAGGAAGGAAAAACCAAGTAGCCTATTGAATAATGGCTGTGTCTGCAAGACGCAATTAAATTTTTAAAGATTTCAATTTCACATGCTGTGCTATCACAATACAACAATCTGTGCTTTCTCTCATTTCCTTCTATTAAAACAGTACTTGATTCTAACAAGTGATGAAAAAGGAAGGTGTCTGAGTGAAATATGGAAATTCCAACTTTAAAGAAGATGATGTGAAGAAATGTTTTGTTTATATCTCTTCTGTAAAGGGAGAATAATTGGACTTTTAACTGTAAAGGAATTTGCATCTGGAAATGTCCTCTCCTCTAGTAATGTATTAATCACCCCCTGGGCCCACCTGCTAGTCACTGTGCAGGACAGACAAAGATCTGACTGACACTGTGGTGGTGCTGACAGCCTTGAGGACCTGTCCACTTCATCAGGGCCACAAAGTCAAACTGTATTATTAATCACAATTTTTAACACCGGTGTACTGATCCATCACTGAGACAACAGAAATAATCAAGAGACACTAGTCAAGAATGAAAGGAGACACCTACCTGGGACACCAGGTGGGCCAGGAGGACCAACAGCCCCTGGTATACCTGGTGGGCCAGGAAGTGCAACAGTTGCTCCACCATCTGAAACAGTTTAAAAATTATACATAATTTCATGCAGAAAGATTGCCATGGAATAAGAAAGCTATTGAGCAGAAATGTGTGTTCTTTCTGCAGCATTACCTGAACTGGTGACCTGGCCAGGTGCTCCGGGTTCACCTATAGGAACAAGAAGAGATATTACATAGACTTTCAATAACAGATTATTGAGCTGCAGAATATATATTTGTTTAAAATATTATGATAACACTGTGATTGGGGAGAGAAATATGGCATTAATGCAATCAGGTTCTCTTGAGCAGGGGTTGTGTCAAACTTGCGGCTGGCGGGCCAGATGCAGCACACACTGGCTACACCCATGCCCAGTTTTACGAAGGAAAAAGAGTTGCGATACGTCATATGATGACAATGTGCTACCACGAAATTGACACCCCTGCTCTTGTAAGAAAATGAATCTTTACATTTTATATATGGTCATTTTCTCACTTCCCTATGTTCAGTTTTTATATCAGTTTAATAAAAATCACCTCTAAATATCTACAACTTGGTGTATTTTTAAATTTTTATATTTTGCAAGTGATTTTCTTTTTAAATATATTTTTTTAAATGCACACATTTTTCGAATAGAGAAATACAGCACACCAAAGAAAATGTCTTTTTCCAGCATCCTCTCTCATAGACTCAATCTTTGCCACAATAACATGGTGAAAAACAGGGAAAAAGTCCTCTGCTAGAATATTATTCAATGGTCTTTTGGGATGATTCTTTATATCAAGTCCTGCAATATGTGGCCCAAGGCTACATGCACCAACTACAAAGATTAGGGAGCAAGTCCAAATCCCCCACCATCAATTTTTTACAAGAAGCATTTTAAACACACAAATGTGCTATATTTGGTTCAGTTAATTCAATTGTCCTTTCCTTAATTTGAAATCAAATTAAATGGAACACAGTGTTTCTTTTGACCCTCCCCATTTTTGGACGGTAAGGCTTGGTTGGAAAAAGAGTAAAGTGTTCCAGCTTTATAGTCTTATTTTAGGAGAAAACGGAGTCAGATAGAATCTCTTGATGATCAGGAATTTACACAGAGGTCCAAGCTATTTTCAACCCAGTAACAGAGCTGCATGTGCCTCTGGAATACAGGGAAGGCTGTGCTCTGGCATACCATGATGATACCCTGTCCTAATGATGTGAGCAAAGGCATAGCCAATGTTGAAACACTTACCTTTAGGTCCAGGTCGGCCTGGAGTTCCTGTCAAACCTGTGGAATGAGCATATGGAATGAATAATATTCTATGCCATTGTTTAATTGGTATACTATAGTATTTCCACGCTATGAAGACTCTGCTTCTTTGCTTTTTGTTTGTATCTGTAAGACCCTGGGCCTCCAATGTGTGGATGAATATTATCTGTTTTTTTATCAATTTGGAACTCATCATTTGGCAACAAAAAACCATGCGATGCAATTCCTTTCTTTTCAAATCATGTAGTAAATAACCATGTCCATTCATTCCAGGGATTTCCAGAATCAGGAGATAGACATGTAGGCATCATTTCATGTTGTTTCTTGATCCGCTACATTCAGTGGTGGGATGCAACCGGTTTAACTGCCGGTTCGCTGCCACGCTGCTTCAAAACTGCAACAATTAAGCTTACCAGAGGCAGCTCCGGTGAGTAAGAAGGCTGTGGAGGCACAGAAAACAACTGTGCTGCGCCATTCAGGTGAGCAAGAAAGGAAAAAAAGAAGGGGATATAGGGGTGGGTAGGGTCAACCGATCGTCGCCACTACCGGTTCGATAGACCAGGCAGCATCCCATCACTGGCTATGTTGAAAATGACTAATGCACAGATAGGAATTACTATACATCCAGTGGAAGTAAATGCTTCCTTTCTAAAGCTCTGCAGCACTAAATCAATGTGGCTTATATCTAAGCAAACAGGTACGTATAAAATGGGAATGCAAAATTTTCCATTGCTACCATCTCAGAAATTACATTGAAGAAAAAGCCATTTCTGTTCCAGTTTAAAGAAATAAGTAATCTGTTCAAATTAAAAAAGGACTGTCCCATTTCTCAGTACATTATTGCTCTCCAACATTAACTTTACTTAGTAAATTAACTTAGTAATTAACTGCATGAGTCAAAAAGAGGGCTGGGAAAATATTTAAGGACCAGTCACATCCTGGACATAAATTGTTTCAATTCCTACCCTCAAAACGACCTTATAGGGCACTGCACACAAGAACGGCTAGACACAAGAACAGCTTTTTCACAAATGCCATCACTCTGCTAAACAAATAATTCCCTCAACATTATTTATTAAGTCTGGATTACTATTATTCTCATCATTCCATCACCCACCCACCCCACTATGGCTATAACGTTGCTTCTATCCTTACGATTTATATTGATTATTGTCTCCTAGTATGATTTGACTGCTTATTTGTACCCCATGACTCTCATTAAGTGTTGTATCTTATGATTCCTGACGAATGTACTGTTTCCTTTAATGTTCACTGAAAGCATATGTACCGAAGACAAATTCCTTGTGTGTCCAATCACACTTGGCCAATAAATAATTCTATTCTATTCTATTCTGTTCTGTTCTGTTCTATTTAGTTCATAAAGAAATATAATATTTATGGATTATATGTGTGATTTAATCAATAAATTGGTTAAACAAATTATGGTTTGGTTCAGTTTGACTCAGTGAAGGAATTCTGCCAATTAACTGTTTGTTCTTTCCCCATCAATTTCAACATTTTAAATTACATATTTATTCATTAAACATTTGTTTCCCTCCTGGTATCTTACCTGGTGGGCCTTGTGGTCCTGTGAGACCTAAGAAAACAGCGGCATTGCATGAAGTTCACAGGAAGGCAAATAAGTAGATTCAGAAATAATAATCAAACCATTTTGACTGTGAAAGTTTAACAATAGAAGTCTTTGTTGAAGGAGTGAATTCTTTTCCACTTGATTCAATGACATCTTTTACGACCCTTCCCATATCAAAACAATCCTTTTCAGCATTTATAAGATATGCCTTTACAAGAACTCTCAGAAACTCTGGAGACTGGATTATCCATTGGCTAGGCTTAATCAGTGTCTAAACCTGAAGAAACCTCCCTTGGGAAGAAGTCCTCAAATGCAACTCATCAACTCCTGCCAATCATGATTTCTTCTCAGTCCTTTCATTCCCCTTTCATTCATTTGTTTTGCACTTTGAGCCTCTCTATATAATTGAAACATGTCTATGTACCCTCTTTGGTACTGCTCACCCCTTTTATAGTCAATCTATATTAATTCACCCATTTACTTTTGATGGTATCTCTTTCTGCTTTATCATATATTCTTCTTGAGTAATCCATTGCTACTGCATAATTTATGTTTCTCATGCCATCCAATTCTCAATTAGACAACAGCATTTTTTTTGCTTCTTTGGACCAATATTTACTATTTGTAAATATCACATATTGCATATTCAAATGTTTTTCACTGTCATCTCTTATACCTTTTCCATCAAAGCCCTCCCTAGCCACAAGAAACAATTGAATGTGTTTTGTTCTTGTTATTCTTGTTATGATTCCTTATAGAAAAGGGAACTGCAATGGCATTCCTCTAGTCATCAGGTACTGACCCAGGCTTCATACACATATTAACAACTCACAAAGCTCTTCCATAAGCAAATCACAACCATATTTAACTTTTTTTTTCATTTTCAACATTTATACTGCCCAGAGTCACTTGTTTGAATTAATTATACTAAATAAATAAATAAATAAATATCATTTTTAACATTCTCACAATGTTTGTCCAAACCCCAATCTGACTTTTACTCTAGTACACTCCACAGGCAGAGAGTTATAACCTCCAAATAGAAAAAGAAATTTCCTTTGCTGCAAATATTTTTGATCCACTTTGTATTACCTGGCTGCCCAGCATCTCCAGCAGGCCCCGGTGGTCCTCGTGGACCCGGAATGCCCATAAGTCCTTGTTCCCCTATAAATTAATCAAGATATAAGATTAGTATTCTTCTTGGAAAATATGGTCATTCATAAAAATGGAACTGATTACAACTAAAAATTATTCCAATATAAACTGAGATTTTATATACATATATAATCACCCAACTTGAGATATACTATTACCATAGGTTGCAGATGGGATTTGGAAGTGGGGATAGGACCAAAATGATAAAAATAGAGATAATGAAAGTATGTATATCTCTTTTACCCCAGGATAATTAAATGATAGATTTGATTTGAAATATTTGATGCTGTGACATGTAGTGAATATATAAAAGATGGCAATAAAAGCTACTAAAATTGAACCTTATTATTATTAAGTTCTTTTCTTTTGTAAGTGAAAATATAATAATTATTTACCTCTGGGACCTTGATGTCCATCTGGCCCAGGTGGACCTATAGAAATATAAAGGCCTTTCAGGTGCTGCTAAAATACTCACTGGATTCAATATGTTTGATTAATTCAGACCATACTGTTTTTCTTTTTAATGTAATAAAATTGTTTAATTTGAACTTTCACACACTCTCTTGGCTGAACTTTTACAAAACTATAATACAGCCTCACACCTCAGTACTACCAGTACATTTAATATAATCTTGGGAGTAGAAAAAAGATAACAAAGCAATAGCAATAGCATTTAGACTTATATACCTTTTCACAGTGCTTTTTACAGCCCTCTCTAAGCAGTTTACAGTGTCAGCATATTGGCCCCAACAGTCTGGGTCCTTAGTTTAGCCACCTCAGAAAGATGGAAGGCTGAGTCAACCTCGAGCCTGGTGGGATTAGATCTGCCAAATTGCAGGCAGCTGGCAGTCAGCAGAAGTAACCTGCAGAACTGCATTCTAACTACTGTGCCACTGCAGCTCATAGAATATACATTCATTTCTTTCCACTCATCACTATGTTACATGTACGTAGATCAAATCACTCAAGACTCAAATTGATCTAAATTTTTGCATACAGGCATGTACTTTACACAGATTATATACCATGGACACACCTAAAATGCAAAGAATATTTTTACAGAACTCTGTTTTTAAATTAATTCCTACTTTCTTTTAATTTACATTTTCCTTATCAAAGTACCTTTAATTCTGGGGTGTAAGTTTCAAGAGTCCTAAAGGCTAAGTAATTAATTTGAAATAGATTTTCTAGAAGTGTCATTATAGAGTATTGCCTCTCACCTGCTGATCCTTTAGAACCTGCTTCACCTATTGGCCCGGGCAGTCCTCTGGATCCTGGTTCACCTGGAAATTAAACACACATGTATACATGATCTCAAACTGGACAATCTTTAGTTGTCCAGAACTGCATTCAGCTTTGACTCAGGCCTTTGAGTGATATACTTAGTACATAATGAACACAATAAGTAAACATATGCTTCCTCTACACACATTTGTGCCCACACTTGTCACACTCCTATTTATATATACATTTATAAGCATTTCCTTTTCCTCCTTAAGATGCATGTACAGCAATTTTTAGCCTTCTCCCTGGAAGCAGCAGATTGTCTATTGCATTTCATCAAGTAAGTGGAGTGCCCAGAGACCAACAATTTTCATACAAATCCTTTGATAAATCTGAATACTTATCTCTGGATAAAAATGTAAATATTCACGTGGCAGTTTCCAAATCTTTGATAATGTTATATATACATACCTGTAAGACCACGGGGTCCTCTTTCTCCTGGATCACCTAAAGCACACATGGAAATAAAATGAAACTAAATTAATCTGTGTTATAATCTCCATCATGGTCAAGTATGAAAAAAAGACACATTTGGTAAGTTCTGAATGGGTGGAGAGAAAAAAATAAAGAGAATTATAACAGAATACAGAATAACAGTTGGAAGAGAACTGGAGGTCTTCTAGTCCAATCTGCTGCTCAAGCAGAGACACTGTCTATACCAGGGGTAGGCAATTATGGCTCCTTCATGACTCGTGGACTTCAACTCCCAGAATTCCTGAGCCAGCATAGCACGAGTCATGAAGGAGCCATAATTGCCCACCCCTGGTCTATACCATTTCAAACAAATGGTTTTCCAGTCTCTTCTTAAAACCTCCAGGGATGGAGCACCACAACTTCTGAAGGTAAGCTGTTCCACTGATTAATTGTTCTCATTGTCAGGAAAGTTCTCTTTAGTTCTAGGTTGCTTCTCTCCTTGATTAATTTCCATCCATTACTTCTTGTCTTAACTTCTGGTGCTTTGGAAAATAGGTTGATCCCCCTCTTCTTCGTGGGGGATATTCAAATATTGGAACATTGCTATCACATTATCCCTAGTCCTTCTTTTCATTAGGCTAGAAATATCCAATTCCTACAACCGTTCTTCATGTGTTTTAGTCTCCAGCCCCTAATCATCTTTTTTACTCTTGTCTTCACTATTTCTAGATTCTCAACATCTTTTTTATATCATGGCAACCAAAACTGGATGCAATATTCCAAGTGTGGTCATTATAAAGTGGTGTTAACACTTTACCTGAACTTGATTCTATTCCTCTGTTAATGCAGTCTAGGCCTGCATTGGCTTTTTTGACAGTTGCAGCACACTGCTGGCTCATTTGTAAGCGATTATTCCACTAGCACGCTAAGATCCTACTTACAGTTACTACTGTTGAGCCAAGTATTACCTATTCTATAACTGTGCATTTATTTTTCTTGCATAGTTGTAGACCTGTACTTTTCTCACCATTGAATTTCATTTTGTTAGAATTAGATGTAAA
The DNA here is from genome assembly GCA_017656035.1 of Myanophis thanlyinensis. Classification (NCBI taxonomy): domain Eukaryota; kingdom Metazoa; phylum Chordata; class Lepidosauria; order Squamata; family Homalopsidae; genus Myanophis; species Myanophis thanlyinensis. Next base: position 3,772 of record JAEANM010011420.1, on the reverse strand, counting down.
ATCACAGATACCTTTGGATCCAGCTACTCCCATGGCTCCCTTTTCACCTAAACAATAGGGACAAAAAGGATTTAAAGCAGAACAATACTGACAGTAACATTGCTCAGCTGTAGTGGGCTGAAAAGAAAGACTACTTTTGGGTAAATTGGGCACATCAATTTCTTTTAATTTATAGATTATACACACAGGTAGTCCTCAACTTACAACCATTTGTTTAGTGACTGTTTGAAATTATAATAGCACTGAAAACCTATGACCATTTTTCATGCTTATAACAGTTGCAGCATCCCCATGGTCACATTATCAAAATTCAAATACATGGCAACTGGCATGCATTTATGATGATTGCAGTGTCCTGGGATCATGTGACTTTTTGTAATCTTCTGACAAGCAAAATCAATGGGGAACCCAGGTTCACTTAACAACTATGTTACTAACTTAACAATTGCAGTGATTCACTTAAAAACTGTGGCAAAAAAGGTCATAAAATGGAGCAAAACTCCAGCTTAGCCTGAGTTTGGGATCAATTGTGGTCATAAGTCAAGGACTAATTGTAGTCTAAACCTTATTATTATATTAGTAATAAAATATTTTGGATGCACAGAATCCTTAGAATATACAAAATATGTTTATTATACAAGTTAGTAAAGATTAGATTATGCCTATTCTATTAGAAGGAATCTATTAGAAGGAATTGATATGACCAATTTACCCAAACTGCAGTGGAAAGCGATATATTAGAGCTTTTCAGTTTGTCTCTTGCTTTTTCTTAATACCTTTATTCCAATTAATAATTATAAGGATTATTATGTTTATTCAAACATTTGAGTTTTCTTGCTTGCTTGTTTCCATATGCCTCTGCTTTTTGTTATGTGCATTTTATACTCTAAAGCCTTTTTTTAACTGATATAATCCATTTGGAATTAAAGAACAAAATAATGTATACAGACATACACACAGATTTACATACAGCAGCGAATAAACAGCATTGACTTTGGAACAAATTTAGGCATTATCTTTTTTAAAATTGTTCCATGCATGAAATAATACAACTCAAATTCTTAAAGAAAAATTATTTTCATCCACTGAAATCCTTATATTCTTCAATTCATTGTTCGTTTTTAATATTAGCACATCAATGCCCAATGCCTCCTCCAGATGAGGTTTCAGCAAAAGAAAGGCATCTATGTTCTGATGTCATTATGCAAATGATTCAAATTAACACTGTATATAATTTGTGTCCAAACTGACACTATTTATGTCATTTTCCTGATGACAACAGGATCCTAATGACATCTTTATGGCTTCCACTTTATGCCTATGTTCAATACTATGCTATACATGCCCAACACATGGTGGTAGTACAATATATCTTTTTGGATCCCACTCCTCCAACAGACATGTATGGTTTTTGAGTTGTACCTTTAGCACCTGGGATACCTGCTTCACCTCTAAATCCTTGAATTCCTGGAGGACCTAAAGAAAGAGCAAGAATAATTAGGAAGGTTAGGCAAGAAATAACTGAGAACATTTTTAAAGACCAGGAAGTAAATAACATGGAGTTTTCAATTTTATTTTGTTATGTTATGTTTCTACAGATTTAACTACTTGTAAGCCAACTGGATGATGCCTAGCTGTAATATTTGCTACATTTTATAATATGTAATATTTGGTGCTTTCCTGATAGGCTATACTTCTTAGCTATCCCCAAAACATGGCATCAAGAAGGCAGCAATATGCTCAGACTGAAAAAGATATATATTTACCAGGAATGCTCTGTGCTATTGTATTTAAGGGTGGGGGGGAAATCAATGGAGAAGAAAGCTAAATTAATGTAGTGGGAACAAAATGTTGTTTCTGGTAGCGATAATGGTAGTATTCAAATTAATATTCTAGGACTCTCAATCCTAAAAAGGCACTACATCAAATAGGTTGAGCATATCCAATTACAATCCTCTATGACAAGGGTGTCAAACTCATGGAGTCACATTGTCAGCACGTGACATATCGTGACTTTCCCCCCTTTATAATGGGGGTGGGCGAGAGCATGATGCATCTAACCTCCGGGCCGCAAGTTGGACAACCCTGCCCTATGATATCTTAATAGGAAGAGGCTCAGCATACCTGGATCTGATAATATACTGGATGGGAAATTTAAACTGAGTCTTAGTCTTGACAAGGTAGAGAAGTTGTGGGTAGGTAGTTCTGAGGTACAGGAACTGGGGAATCGGTTCTAAACAGGATAGCATTCCCTCAGAAGAGACAGAGATGTACTTTGGGATGTTAAATAATACATACTGTAATAGTTAAATGTAGTTTGGGATGTTAAATATAGTATTTAAATACACACGCACAGAGACAACCTGCTGCCTGATTTACCATAATGTAGTCTATGCAGAGCTATCCTTAGAACCAATCCAGAAGCAGCAGGTAATGCAAAACATAGCAGCCAGATTTCTGAATGGGACGTCTGATCATACACAAACTGTCCTTATTCTGAAGCAACTGCATTGGTTAGCAAGTAGCTCCCAGCCTAGTTCCAAGATCCAATAAGCTCTGGCTGTAATTTCAGGCACTATTATTTCAAAGGTTCATATTTCGAGGAAGGCAGAGCTATTGGTAGCCTTTTGGTCAATGAAAGAAAGAGGAAAAAATGTATCATAAAGAAAAAAAGTTGGACCCATAAGGAGAATGTGGGCTAGATAGAGAGGAAAGGGTCAGTCTGACCACTTTTGATTCTGGCACAGAGTTTTAATTATTGCTAACATACAGCATTCAACACATTGAAGTGGAAGGAATGTGATTTTTGAAGGAAACCTAATTCTTACCTTTTTTATTTTTACTAGATTTTTTGCATACAGATTTACACTTACCTTTAGGACCTATAGAGCCTGGGACACCTGGCGGACCTTGGACCCCTGGTTCCCCAGCAGAACCTGCATAATAAATGCATGAAGTCACTTGGTGGTTTGCTTTCTTTGAATCCCGTAATGTGAAAATCCACAATTGTTATTTATGGCAACAATGCATTGTTCATATATGTTGCAGTACTGGGAAGATGCTTCTTTTCTCAACTCCCTAAAAGAAATATTGTTTCCTTTCAGGAATGTTTACAGGGCACAGTTATAACAAGCACCCAGGGGGTGCCTCTTATAAGTGATACGTTACAGGCACCCAAGGCGTAGAAATAGCTTGAGTGTTCTTTTTCAATTCTGTCTTACAGTTCCTTAATTCTTGATGCCAACTGCAGGGACACATTTGACAGTAACAAGAGCACTGTGGACAGATAAGGCATTGTTTGCCTGTTACAAAACAAAATACCAGATGGCTTTTTTTTTATTGTTTCACATTACTCATTAGAAATGATGAAGGGTTGGCATCCCATTCCCATTTACTTAGTATCTGACTAGAATACAGTTTACTTTTCCAGTCCTGCTTGCATTTCTGAGTAATGAATGTATAAAGAACAATAAGCAATATAATATAGCAAAAAATACCCTCAGTCCTCATCTCTTTTGGCTGAGAGATTCAGCCCTTGTGATTTTTATATCACACTGACAGATGACACTGCTTTTGTAGCCTTTGTGGTAAAAGCAATGACCCTAATTTTTGATTTTGTTTTGGTGAATGCTAAAATTAAGGATGGGTCATTGTCACATGCTCCAAAGAAGTGAATTGGGATCATAGTCCTTGAAAACCAATCTGGAATTCCTGTGAATATAGGTAAGAGTCGGCAAGCAGTTGCCCAAAAATAATTTGGCTGCAATTATTT
>JAEANM010011419.1:0-15283 GCA_017656035.1 Myanophis thanlyinensis | reverse complement strand
CAGAATTCCCCAGCCAGCTTTGCTGGCTGGGGAATTCTGGGAGTTGAAGTCCAAACATCTTAAAGTCGCCAAGGTTGGGAAACACTCAAGCAGTGATGGTGAACCTTTTAGAAACCAAGTGCCAAAACTTACTTCAACCTCTCTTTCTTGTGTGCGCATGCACAACAGAGAGCCGAAGACTAGCTGGCCGGCAGGGAGACAGGGCATCACAACACGGGCAGCTCTGCAGGAGGCGAGATGTTTTTCTTTCACGAGAAGTTGGAATTGATTGGCTGACCTTCCTTTTTAGACCCACAAATTTCTGTTTCCCTGCAAACAACGGCAAGAAACACGACGAAGAAATGTGGTGAAACTAAGCTGGGGTGACAACGCGTGTGCCCACAGAGAAGGTTTTGCGTGCCATAGATTTGCCACCACTGGGTTCGGGTATACAATCTGGAATACAATACATGACATTTGCTGACATCCTACTTGGAGTGGTTAAAAAAAAAGACACTGAAAATTTGTGAAAGCTTTTTAAAAACGGAAATATAGGTATTAACAGAGCAAATGTAGCTCAGGCTACAGACAAGTCAAAAAAAGTGCAAACCCATTTAACTTCCTAAGCATATTGATGAGGTGGAATTAGCAGTGGTGAATCGGGAAGGTGTCTCAATTTATGGCAGAATCAGATCGCACTTTTTTAGGTGCAGTTGGGCTTGGATAGCACTTCGATGGAGAGTTGCAAAAAAACCCCCCACCAACGTTGAAACACCCCAAAAGGCAAGAAGAGAAAATAAATCCTGTACAGCTTCCAAAAAAATATTCATGGATGCCTGCATGACATCAGTAACAGCCAAGTTCAAATGGAAGGAAATCACTGTTTGACAAGAAAGTTCTTCGATCAAGGTAGACAAGCCAATGAAAATATTAAGAGCTCAGCATGTTCAGCTCTTCAGAAAGATACAGCAAATTCCTTGCCATGCAACCTATTAGAATCAGAATTCTCACTTTTTTAATCCGGCCCTCAGGCCTTGAGTTTGAACCCCTGCTCTTGTAAGTCATTTATGATTCCGATTGATCCACCTCAAAAACGTATGGCTGCCCATACAATCAGTGTACACAACTCAGTATTTACCTATATGAGATAGTTGATTGCGCTTACAGCCTATCTGCAGGCCTCCTAGGCCTAGACCACTAAGATTAAATTTGAGGTTTGGAAATGCAAAGCCCTCAAATCCATATCCCAAGGTGACCTTTAAAAAAATGGGTCCATTAACGGTGCCACAGGTGTGAGAGAAGAATAAACAGGAGGTGTGATTCATTGCATTCAGTAAGCCACAATACTCTTATAAGAGGTTTTCTGTTGCCATTATACACAGGTAGGCATGGACGTAATTATTACTGCAACTTTCTGAATGCAGATTAGTTGAATCCCAAACTGGCTGAAGAATACGGATGTTGCATTCCCATCAGACACGATGCCATTTGATGCAAACCGGCAAATCTTCGCAGCATGTTTGAGAATTTTAGTGTGCAAAGGCCACAGCCAGCATAATTCTCTGTGCTACACAAGGTGACCTGGCAGCTAGTCTAATGGTAGACCGAGGGATGCTGAACTCTAGAGCCATGATGGCGAACCTATGGCACGGGTGCCACAGGTGGCACACAGAGCCATCTTGCTGGGCACACAAGCTGTCAGCCAACTTACCTCCAGCTGAGCATGCACATGCAATTGTGCATGCATGATTGCAGAGACCCAGCTGGTCTCTGGGCCTCCGCTGTGCGTGCACATGCAACTGCTCATGTGTGTGTGAGTGCCTGCGTGCAGCGCACGCGCATTGCACATGCAAAAGCTGCATGCATGCACAGATGGTGCGGTTGCACATGCGGCGCACATGGAGAAGCCGCACGCAAGTGTGGATGGCAGGCACAAAGCATGTACTTTTTGGCGCTCGGTAAGTAAAAGTTTCACCACCGCTACTCTAGACCATCTACTCAACATTCAGAGCAGCAGTGCTGAATGTTCTCCTTGCTAAACATTGTATACGCATGCATGTGCACAAAACCTAAGATGTTTAAAATAAGGTATACAATAGACTAACTTCATCAGGGGGAAAAAAAAGCTTTGTAAAAAAAAAAAAAACCCAACCCCACACTCTCTCACTCAACCCTCAAAGATAAAAGATTTCCTGTCTGTAATCTGAAGAGATGCATTCAAAACAGTGCTTTCTGGACTCTTCCTAGAATGCAGGGGAACAATAAGCCACTTCCCTAAATGTCCAAGCATGGTTTCATCTCTGGACTACCTTATAGATTACCCAACCTCTGCTTCCATCCCCCCCAAAAAAAAACAAAATAAAAAAATCGGCCCCCTTTGGTTACCGATTACCTCCCATTCTTCCCCTCTCCTGCCACCGTTCACCATGGTGACTGGGTGATACACCTTGAGCTGGTGCCTGCCACTGGCTTTCTCCCGCTGTCTCTATGGTAACCCTGCCAGCGTAACTATGGAGATAGCTGATCACGATGCGGCTGGTGCCAAGGGCACATACTTAGTGGCAAGCGCAGGGCAGCAGGTGTATTGAATATTCTCAACACTGTCGCTCTCCTGCAGAGGCACAAAAGCGGAAAACAAAGCAGCTGAATGCTGGGATGAAGGAAGGAAGTCCACTTACACACGTATGTTAGGGAGCAGATCGGGATCGCTGCAGGCAAGGGGAAGCCTGGCAGGTGAACCAACCCAAACTTCACTGAAGAGGAGTAAGGGGGGTGACGAGAAAATCCTTCCTTCCCACTGCGGTAGCTTGTGTTTACTATGCCACGCTCCGGGAGTATCCCTTACCTCACTCCAGTTCTCTCCATTGCCCAAGGACAGAGAACTTCTAAGGAAGCTTAGTGATCCTCGGGGCTGTTTCTTTTTTCCTTTTTCTTTTTATTTTAAAGAGAGGCTCCTTCCTTTAAAAATCCTTTTTGTATTCTTTCCAACTTCAGGGTTTTGTGTTTTGTGTTTTTTTTTTAACAAACTTGCAGATTCGTTCCTGCTGTATTTTCAGCGGTAGGTTTTAACCAGTTGTTGTCAGTGCTGTATTTACTTAAGGAGCGATTTGACCCTGGAGACTTCAAAACCCTCAAAATGGAGAAAGGAAAAACAGATTTCTCCACCTCCCACCCATCCCGACACTGTTGTTACATGTGGAGTAACTAGATTTAGCTCAGGTTTTAAGACAAGTCGATATATCAGGACGTCACCTCCCTGACCGTGATATTTTTTTAGATGTAAGCTTTTATAAAGTGATGTTGCAATCTCTCTCCCACCCGTGGAGCCCAACATCTTGTAGATGTTCTGGTGCTTCCAAAAAGGAGCATTGGTGCTAAAGATCTGCTTTGGTTGGTTGTGCTGCCATGTTTGATGCAATGCACCACCCAAATGGGACTGTACCCAGCACTGGTTGTCTATCCTGATAACATGCAGCCTATGTTAATGTTTTAAGAGTATATTTCATGTCAGAGTGTGCACAGCTTTACTACGTGAGTCAACCCAGGAACAAAAACAGCAAACAGAGGATTGTGATGAACAGTGATTTTATCTACAAAAGAATATACATGTACTATAGGCAGAGGTCAAATAATCAGCAATTACAACAGGGAAGAACACAAGGAGAGAGAGAGAGAGAGAGAGACAGACAGACAGAGAGAAAGAGAGATGGTCAGCTCTTAAATTATCACCTTGATGTATCAATCCCGGGAATTTAGCAATAGCAATAACACTTAGACATATATGCCACTTCATAGTGCTTTCCAGCACTCTCTGGGTGGTTTATAATGTCAGCCTATTGCCCCCAACCATCTGGGTCCTCATTTTACCGACGCTGGAAGAATGGAGGGCTGAGTCAAGCCCCATCAGGATCAAACTGCAGGCTATGGGCAGTTTGTCTGCAACACTGCCTGCTAACCACTGCACCATCGGACTTGGGTCTCTAGGAGAACTCGTCACGGCCAACTCGCCACAGGACAAAAAATTACACAATATAGAAGAACTGGTGAAATAGAATCGTTAAATGAAGCAGGAGAGACAAAATGAAATGCGATGGACAACAAAAATTAAATAAATGATTATTTAAAATAATTAAAATTGAATTATCCCGCAACGAGTTTTCCCATGGCAAATTTGCTGGCTTGGGGAATTTTGGGAATTGAAGTCCACAAGTCTTAAAGATGCCAAAGTTGGAGACCTCTGAGCCAGAGCATATAAAAACTCAGATCAGTACAAGATGGTTAAGATGTGGAGAGACCTGGCCCACAGAATCTCCTGGAGTCGGACATCCTGGATCTCGTGCTACTGTGTGTTGTATCTTGTAACTTTTTAGGTCCTTTTCTTCCGATGTAAAAAACTACACATATTCTCCAAAGCACCTGAAGGTAGGACAAAGAAGCAACTGGTGGAAACTAATCAAGGAGAGAAGTCGGCTAGGAAATAGAAACAAACGAAGGCCAAAAACGCAATGCCCGTTGTATAACAAAATTAAGATGGGTTATATATTGACAGGGAAAAAAAAGGAGCGAAGTAACTTAGGACTTCCTGGCAGAAGACATTAATTAGTGGACAGCCAACTGGAGATATATATTTTTTTAAAAAAAGAAAGAGATGGCACCACCGTTTGTCTGAAATGATCTAGAGCTGCCTGCTCTAAAGATATAGAGAGCAAGTAGGCTACACTCAATTCCAGATGTACCGTCACTGAAGAATGTATGGTATATAATAAGGACTATTTATAAAATAAAACATTCTACGCCGCATGCTTTTATCCAAGAATAAATCAGTAATTGTACAGGTAAGTCCTCGACTTACGACCACAACTGGGACTGGAATTTCCATTGCTAAAGTGATGAGGTTGTGACGCACTAATTACATGGCCACATTACTTAGCCATGTCAATCCCAGCAGTCTTCAGAAAGAATCCCGGGTAAGGAGCACATGGGGGGGGGGGGGCGCAGAAAGCAACACAGGCCATGCACAAATTGGGGCGTTGCTGTAGTGTAGGAAGTACTCAGTGAGCCTGGGGAAAAAGGAGTGCAGGGTGCGTGCATCTCATGTGTGTGAGCACAGGGAAAAAAATATGTCGCGTCTTATGGCTTCTTGGCACCCTGAGCACCTAAGTAGCGGGGATTGGACTAGAAGTCCTCCAAGGTTCCCCTTCCAAACCGTGTTATTCTGTCACACCTCCCCAGCCAACAAAAGAGCGTGCCGAGTGATTTTTTTTTTCTTCAAGTTAAGTATTTTATTATCAAAATTATTACATCTCTTGTGAAAGTTCAAATATTACAGCACAGTGTACAACTCCACTTGAGGGTAGCACTGCAGCCCCCCCCCTCCCCCCCGCGCTCCCGAATGACTTCCCCGGTTGACTGCTACACCCTTCCCGGCACCCTGCATCGTGCGGTGGGTGCTTCATCTCTGCCTGCCGACCTCCAGACGGATCCTTGCAACGCTGAGAGGATGCTCTCAACAACATGATGGGAATTTAAAAATAAAAAATAAAAAAAAAGAAGGCCGCAAAGCCCAGTGAAGCTGACACCCTTTTTTTTATACAGTATATAGGACACCCCGCTTTCCGGGTGACAAATTCCGTTCCCCCAACACTCCCCCTCTCGCAGCCAGATACTTTTTTTTTGTTTTGTTTCAGAGGAAAGGTTTCTGGTTTCGTCTTCTTTTTCTCCACTTTTGATTATTGTTTTTTTTTAAAGTCTCCCCTAAATTGAATGAAGAACACCTGATTTCAATGAGTTAGAGAAAAACCTGTAACAGCCCTAATTAAAAACGCAAATGGCAAAAAAAAAAAAAAAAAAAAAAAAACCAGGAAAAAAAATTATATGTTTTTGCTTCTGAAGAAAGGAGGGAAGACATGCTCGCAGCATGATCTTTTGTCGAAAGAGGGAAGGAAAACGGTCCGTGGCAGCACTGGGGTTAGACCTGCCCCGATATTTGCTAACCTACTATGGTTATAACTGAATATAAAATTAGATAAATAAAAACACACGCTTTGAGAGTAAACAAGTGAGAAAAGCTGGCAACTGTATGGAATCGGACAGCGCATCCAGTTGGGGCTGGAAGTGCTGTTGGACCTCAAAAGAGGTGGTAGCGGGAGCTTCTCACGCACACGCACAAGGACACACGCCTGACAAGAGCAGCCATGTCGCACGACCCAGACACGGCTCTTGTTTCTCTCACCATCATCCACAGACTAAACAGTCAAACTACAGAACAACTTATCATACGTACAAAAGCTGTTCCCTGTGACGAGCCACCATCTTCACATGGCAGGACGTGACGACGCTCTGTTGCGGAGTACAGCTTGCCCAAGACTCCGGTTTCCGAGAGTGATTTTTCAGCATTTGCAACAACCATTTGCTCGCGCACACGGACTCACACAGACACACACACACTACCACCAGCCCTATCCCATGAGTCTCTGCCCAGAGCCTGGAGACAATAAATGCTCTTTGCTTACAACTGGAATGATCAGAATGGACTACACCACCCACCCTCCCCAACCCAGAATGTTCTGGGAACCCAACTCTGCAGAGAACACTTTGGGATTTTTTATTTTAAAAGGAATAGTCCCGCACCCACCCACCCCCAAAATTGCCCTTCCCTAATGTTCTGATTTGCACGGTTTCTTATTCAAGCTTACCTACCTGCCCAGGTGACTACAAGCTAAGGGCACAGGCAGGGGACAGAGGCCATGCCACTTAGCACCGTTTGCTTTCTCTACAACGTACCCAGGCATCGTGGCGATGCTTTGCTACAGGCTCTGCCGCCGCCGCCGCCACTTCCTCCTCGTTTCAGAGCCAGGGGGTGTGGCTGGCAGCGCTTTCGCTCGCTTGTACACATCCTGAAGCCTCGGCCTCTGGCCCTTTGCCACTCCAGCATCCTTCCTTTCGAGCTACTGCCGGAAGGAACAGTATAGGCCATTCTGTCCTGCCCTATGAAAGGCCCGTCTGAGTCTTTACGCCTGAGCCCGGAAGCGGCTGCAGTCTGTACGGGTGAATGCCGCTTCCTCCCCCCCCTCGGTGAGAGTAGTGCTGCGGGTTGGAAAGTGCTGCTGTGGCGGCGGCGGCTCTGGAGCTCTGGTAGAGAGCAGGTTGCCCGGAAGTAGCAGTTGGGTTGATAGTCCGTAAGTCCGACTGAGAGGGTCTAGAGGAAGAAGTGCAGCTGGCGGTTCCCGTGCAGGGATGCGACCCCGATTCAGAGGACGGCAAGCAGTCTGCAGCTGTCGAATGGGCGGGACTAGGAGCGGCCGTGATGGGACAGTTGTTCTTCTTCAAGACGCCGTTGCCCGAATGGTGCTGGTTGCTATAGTAGCCGGAGGTCCCTGCAAACGGAGCCGTGGAGTCCGTGGAGCCCGACGGGGTGGAGGGCTCTGAAGAGCCGAGGGAAGGAAGGTGCCCGGTTCTTTGGGGTTGAGGCCGGTAGCTGTATCCAGGGGATGGGACGGGATGTCCTCGGTACGGCGAGGAGCTCTGAAGGAGAGTCTGAGATTCTGTACGTGGACTGTCAGACTGCAAGAGCTGGGAGGGAAAATATAAAACAGAATGGTGTTACATTCAGCTGTAGCTTGCCTCCCTCCCACAATCCTCTTTTAAAAAGTCCATTGGACTCCGAACTTTTTGAACCAGAACATAGGTCTGGAATCCAGCATCGCGAGCTGGATGCCCATACAAAACGGCCAGTCACAAAACGCTCTTTTGAGCAGAAAAGGAACGGGTAAAAAGGAACGGTGTTGCCCACCCCATCGTCCTCCATCTCCCAAGGATGTGTCCACCAATTTCTGATTTACGTTTTAGTTCTCAGTATGTTCCAAAGGGCCCTTTCCTTTGTTAAGGTAGTCCTCGACTTACGACCACAACAGAGTCCAACATTTCATTGGTTAAGTGAGATTTCCCCCATGTGCCACAGCTGTTAAGTGAATCACTGCGGCTGATTAGTCAGTAACCCGGTTATTAAGTGAATTTAAGCTTCCCGGTGGTCTTTGCTTTGTGTCAAAAGGTTGCAAAAGGTGATCACGCGACCTTAGGGATGCAGCAACTGTCGTTAAGTATGAACCTGCCGCTAAGCCTCTGAATTTTGATCACATGATCATGGGCATCCTCCAAAGGTTGTTAACTGTGAAAAGACGGTCATAGGTCGCTTTTTTCAATGCCTCCGTTATCTTTGAATGGTCACTAAATGAACTGTTGTAAGTCGAAGACTATCTGTATTGGTATTTTCTAAAACAAGGGAATTTAAAATGCATGTGAAAGATTAGGAAAGGCTGGGTAGACCTTGTGGAAAACCTAGGAGATTGATGAATTGCCATGGGTAGAGACTGAACTTCCCAAAACTTGTTACTGCTTCTCATACCTGGTAGCTGTATCGAGAAGGACTGTAAACAGCTGGGCCCTTAAAGGAAGAACTGGCTGATTCTGACAAGTCTCCTTCTACAGTATCTAGAAAATCAACCAGAGAGATAAGTGTAAAGAAGACATATTCTTTCCTGGATCGGACAATTAAGTGGCAAGGAAGTTACTTCCCTGAGATAGGCATCTGTAGAGAATGAATGAATGAATGAATGAATGAATGAATGAATGAATGAATGAACAGAATGAATGAATGAATGAATGACTGTTCATCACTCATTCATTCATGTTGCTTGCCACTGCAATCATTCAGACTCTTGGTAAATTCACAAGAAGGAAATATGTAATAATGCAGTAAAAATATTTTTAGTAAGAAAACCCGCCTAAATTAAATTAAATTAATAAAATATCAAAGCAAATATATAACGGTGTTTTTTTAAAATAGAAATAAGGTAAGAAAACCTTCCTGTGAGGACATGTAACTTCAAGAATCTTAAAGCCTGAGCTTTAATATTAGAGGCAGAGGTGTACTAGAGAATATTTGGATGTCATGAAAACAGTGAGATTCTTACAGAGAAATGGGAAGGTACACGACAACATGTGTGTCCTTCCTTTGGCCTGCTCTATCATGTCAACAGAAAGGGAATAACTACTGAAACAACAATAGTCTAGATCAGTTCACAACAATGAAAACAACCTGCTTTATAAATTCTACCCGGCAACTCATTTTATGTTTCTCTTCCTATGACCACTTTATCATTTTATGTTTCTCTTCCCATGACCACACTATGGGGTGGAATATGGGAAAAAAAGATAAAACCCTTCATTCAGAATGGTGCCAGCATTGATTTGGTTAGGATTAGAGCTTTTTAAACCATCTTTTATAACTAGGATGTGTAAGATGGCTGCTCCTTATTAAAAATAGGGCATCCATGACTGCGATCTGCTACTGTACAGGAACAAGTGGCTACTCCTTGTCAGCCATGTGGTATCTTTATGATTACTTTATATTTAAAGACAACAATGGAAAATTGTTTTTCAAGGATGGGTTTGCAGACCGCATCTTTCAAGAAAAAAAGGAAATTCAGACCAAGAGATCACTGTAACAGACAGCTGTGTAATATCTTTAGAAACTAGCCGGTTTCAAGTGGGCTGGACATTTCATGTGGAAACAGCTCCACAGAGAACAGTAACTCCATAAGTAGAGTCCTATTGTATTTTCAGCTTTCCAAGAAGATTCATTCTCGGGCTCTTTTCTGATATAGTCTCACTTACCTACTTCTCTCTCTCCTATGCTATCTCGAGAAGGCGAGGGTTCTCCTCGCTGACATATTTTTGCACTGCTACGTAAAACCTTCTCCAAAATGCCACGTCCTTCTCGAAGTCGCTCAACAGAAGTGGGCACCATCCTTTAACACGAGACGAGAGAGAATATGGGAGGAAAAAAAAGAGAGTGAATGTGGGAATTTCAAGTGTTTGTGCAAATAAACTCTTAATTCAGAAAAATGCAAAAAAACAAACAAACAAAAAACCACCCAGTAATTTTCAGGCTTGTAAAAACAATACATTTCATGTTGTTTACCAAAAACATTCGTTTCCAAGGTGGGATCAGGTACCTATATATACCGTGTTTCTCCAAAAAGAAGGCCAGGTCTTATTTTCTTTTGACCTCCCAACAAACGGCTAGAACCCTTTTTGGAGGGTTCTAATTATTGACTCACTTCACGGCAGTGGCATAGCCCCGCTGAGAAGGAGCCTACTGCTAAGCCCACTTCTTCTGCAGCCGCTTGCCGCCACTCACACGCATCACCCCGGCCTCCATTTCACCTTCAGATGCCTTCCAGAAAGCCCACTGAAGCCAATAACAAAGCTCTGGAGCTCTATTATCAGCTGCGGAGGGCTTTCCAGAAGGCATCTGAAGGCGAAATGGAGGCCGGGGTGATGCAGGTGAGTGGTGGCAAGCAGCCGCAGAAGGCAAGGCAGGTGTTGGGGTGTGCGAGCCCTGGTAAGTAGGGCAGCTCCAGTCCCCCCCCCAGCTTATTTTTTACCTGTGTGCCTCGCCCCACCCTCCTGCACCTGGGGTGGGCAGGGTCTTAATTAGGGCTAATTTTGTAGGTGGGGCTTAATTTGATCGCATGCGCTAAAAAATGTGATAGGGCTTCTTTTCAACGTGGGTCGTCTTTTTGGAGAAACAGGGTACTTTCACATGCAAGTGATGCCATGTTGTTGGCTGAAGATCCAAATGATTTGCAATAAATATTAAGAGGTATCTAGAAAGAGGTACAGAAGCATTCAGGCCGCACATCCAGACTGTGTAACAGTTTCTTTCCACAAGCCATCAGACTCCTCAACACAACAAAAAACTGGAACCATAAATACATGTGTATTTAGTTTTTCCCCAAGGTTTTAGTTTTAGAGTTATGTGTAGTTCTGTGTTCTCCTTTTTTTTTTTTCTTTTTTTTAATCTATGTTGTCTGATGCAGCATCTTGATCCTGGGGAAAAGTTGATTCGTTTCACTGTGAATTGCATTGTATATTGTTGAAATGACAATAAAGCCGACTTGACGAGCTACTGCAAAACGCAATAAGGACTATGGATCTCAAAACCAATGCATTCAAGAAGAATGGATTGAGAGAAGAGGAACTTGAGGAAGTCATATTGAATGAAATGGGTGAGATTCTCAAAAAAAGAGAGGCAAAACGTTTAGACAACAAAAAACGGTGTGTGAAGCACCATGTGGGTTTGGTGCAAGGAGAGAATGGTATGCAGAGGTACAATGAATGGTGTGGTTAAAAACCAAAACTGATTATGTGCGATCAAATTATTTCTGATTCTAGCAACTATGTAGATTTTTCTCCATGACAATCTGTCCTTAGCTTGTAATTTCAAGTATCAACAAAAGTGCCTTAATTGCTATTGTAACCGAATCCAGCCACCTTCCTGATGTTTATCACCTTCTTTTAGTTCCTTCTATCTTTCCCAACCTTTCTGTGAGGATTGTGAGTTCTAGTCCCTCTTTAGACATGAAAGTTGGCTGGGATACTCTCAGCCCAACACACCTCACAGGGTTGTTGTGGGGAAAATAGTAGGAAGCAATAGTATTGTGCAGACTTGCCAACTTGAGTTCTTTAAAAAAAATAAAGAAGGCAGGATAACTATAAATAAATAAATAAATCACAACCTTTCCTGGAGAGCTGGGTCTTTACAGAATGCATCCAAAGTAGGATAACTGAGCCTGGCCATTTTGCACTTCCAATGAGAACTCTTGTGTTGATTTGTTTGATAATAAATTTGTTTTCCTGGCTCTCCATGGTACCCTCAGGGGTCTTTTCTGACAGCAAAGTCCAAAGGTGTCAATACCCTTCCTTCTATCCCTTTTCTAAAGTCCAACTTTTGCTTCTATAGTGTCATACAGGGTTCTTGTGCATTGCAGAAAGAGAAGCAACGTGGCCTTTGAATATCTTTTCCAAGGCCTGCATGGCAAATGTTACTCTGTGGCATACTTCCTTTACCGCTTGTTCCTTTACTGTCGATGATTGAGCCTAAAAAGGCAGAAGGTACCCACCCCTTGGATTGAATCTTCATTGTTAGTTTTAAGGCTGATTATTCTACCTCCTGTCATTAGCCATTCATATTTATATTTAATTTTACTTCCATTTTTTTTCACTGTGCTCTTTGACTAAGGGCATCAGGGCTCACAGATTTTCTACATTTTTGGCTATCAGGGTAATGCAATCAGCCTAGTGCAGTTTCTTCCTCCAATTTTAAAATCACACTCATCATCTTCTTCTCAAAAGCTAAATATAGGAAGTCTTCACTTACTGATCATTCATTCAGTAACTGTTCAGTTACAACTGTGCAGGAAAAAGGAGACTTATGACCAGTTGTTAAAGTTGCAATCATTGTAGCATCTCTGTGTTCATGTAACTGTGTGACTTGGATGCTTGGCAACGTCTACACATTTACAACAGTCACAATATCCTGGGACCACGTGATCCGCCAGTTGGGACCTCCACAGCTGGCTTCTCAACAGGGAAAGTCAACGCAGAAGCTAGTCCCAATTGCAAACAGTTAAGTGAAGACTAGTACAGAATAGTACAGCTGCATTTTTCTTCCTTTCTTTTATTTCATGGCCCAGGATCTTCAATTCCTTATTTATTACTCCCTTTCTACATTTTGCAGAATGTTGCTTAACCCGATGGGTATGTGGGTACCTCGTCGTAACTACTTATCAGAACCAAGCTCTGAGCAAGGTTTGCCCTCAGTGAGGCAGATCGCAAGGGGGAAGATATTCTGCCTAGCCCTTTCACTGCTACTTGTCCTTTCCTGGCTTAAGATAGGTTGTAAAGGCCGGCTCCCAGCCACAGAATTCTACACACACACACACACACACACCATTTGTGCTCAATGACTCACTCTGGTTCCATTCTTGTTCTCCTTATGAGGGGAAGAGGAGCAGGAAGGCTAATTCTTGCCAGGAGCCCCATTAGTCGCATCCTGCTATAGAATTTCCACAGAATGATGCATTGGCTCCTGGAAAGCCAATCTGGCCTTCTGCTGCCTGTAAGAAATGCTTAGCATTGAGGGGATTCTTCCCCAGACTACAACAATATAGTACCAGCGGTCCTAGAGATAATCACTTGGCCAATAATGTCAGCTACGATGGGCAAGGTCATTCTGCCGCATCGCGCTGAGGGATTTCTAGATAAAGGATGTGAATTACATAGGTTTTCTTCTACAGCCTGGGTAATAACAAGCAGTCGCTTACCATCTACTGCTGATGTTCTCGTGCGATTTGCAGTGACTAGTCGCTCTTGGCTCTGGGGGGCTCACTTCCTCTAGATGAGACAGGGAGGAGTGTGAGGGGGAGAAGCCATGTTGTGGAGACGACAGGGGGTGACTCCCGGAGCTTGGCACAGCACCAATGTCCACTTCTGCCCCAGAGCTGCTGCTACTTAGTCGACTGGATGTCACTGTGCATCTGGCAGAATCCCCTCCCTCCTTGGCCTCTTGCTTTCGTTTGCGGTACTCCAGCAGAGATACCTAAGGGGGAAAAACTATTGTAAGCCTAGCTGGTGCCGAGTTTTGGTAAGTTAAGGATAAATCAAGGATAAGGATGATTGTTTTGCAATGCGAATCACTACAAAATGCCATAGAAACGGATTTGGAATTAGCTTAGCAACTGATCTTTGCTCAAATTTCAGATTAAGCTCACTTTAAAAAAAAAAAAACAACCCATTTCCTAAGATGAGAGGAAGCCCACGAGCAAAAGCACGGTAGAAAATGAACAATAGGCATCCTACAAACATCTCTCCTGAAGTTAATGATTTATCTGTATTATTCGTAAATTTTTCAGCTACCGTTTTTATCAGAATGTTATGTTCCATGGTATGTTTTTACACACACACACACACATGTTCACTTTTTAACACTCCTTCCCTTGCTCTCTTCCTTGAGGTTTCCCCATACTCACCTTTTTTCTCTGTGGAGGGTTCTGGGGGGCAGGCTTGACTCCTTCACAATGGGCCACTGAGCCATGTCCTGCCTCTTTAAGCATCGCCTGCTCGTGTCTGCCGAAGTATCCCTCTGCAGGAGAACTGCAGCTGCCCATCTCTGGATTCAAAAGCTTCCCGTCAGCCATCTGGGGAGACTCTCTTAATAATCCATCGGCCCGGGGCATCGCGTTCAAAGGGGAAAAGGCATACATTAAATTGAACTCTGTCCGAAAAGCTTGATCAGAGTTTCTGAGCAGAGTCTGGGTTTCCATGCTCTTTCCCAGGAAGCTGGTATCGGAGGGCTGGGATGCTGGGTCAGAATGCCCCGTGGCGAGTAACGACAGTCTCTCTAGGCAGTTGTTAGCACCGGCGTCCAGGAATCCTGCCTTTGGCGTGTCCAGGTCTGTCCTGAGGCAGAGCTAGAATAGCCAGCAAGAGGGCATGGGAGGGCAGGGAAGAAAAGGGGATCGAATAGGGTAGAGAACCGGGGAGAAGGGGCACAGAGAGAGAGAGAAAAAAAAATGGTTATTACAAAATATTTCCCCTATTGGCAAAAACAGCACACGTTACTTTCCCACTGCTTGCTCCCTAACCTGCTACAATCTTTCTGCTCTGTTTTGCATTTTACCTGTTCTTCTACCTGAACAGGCCATTCCCACCCCCCCAAATCTTCTAGGCAGCAGATTCTGCACATTCTCAGGGTCCCTCTCTTTCCCATCTGGGATGGAAATGCCAATGCCCCCTCCAAAATAAGTGCCTTGGTGTGTGTGTTGTTGTTTTTTTTGCAAGGTCACCCATTTCACATATAACATCACAACCATTTCAATAAAAGGGGAAGAATCAAACACAAATTTCAAGGCAAGCAAACTGCCACGCACCGGATGTTCTGAGCAACCAGCTACTTTATGGTACGACTACTATTACAACCATGCGGCATAAGCACACCTTTTTCTCACACCACATCACTCAGAAATCTCCTCAACACAGAGACTGACGAGAGTATGATGGTCAAGTACAAGAGGATGGAGCCAGTAGATGATGGAATCCTGGGTGGTTCTCTACATAAAGTTATGTTAACAGTCCCAATGACAAGATTCCTTTACAGGAGTCTTCCCCAAGTATCTGTAGAATTGCTTTAAAACCAAGGGCGAGACCAAGTTGATGTGATGTGTTGTAATCAAAAGAGATGATTCTTTTGCACCCTTGTACTTCTTCTCATCCCCCTTTTCCATTGCTTTCAAGCCCCATCTCGATCCAAACGATTATAAAAGGTCTCTCGTTACCTCAGACGAATTTAAGATGAGGGAGTTTCTAATCTCTCTAGAGCAGTGTTTCCCAACCTCAACAAATTTAAGAGGCGTGGACTTCAACTCCCAGAATTCCCCAGCCAGCAATGAGTTCTGGGAAT
>JAEANM010011418.1:0-15283 GCA_017656035.1 Myanophis thanlyinensis | reverse complement strand
TATCTATCTATCTAATTTCACTATAACAGAAATAAGATCTATGTGCATCAAGTTGAAAAATGTTAAAGACACGGTGTCCCTCTTCCCTCCGAGTGGACATGAAGAGATAAAAGCTGATTAATTAAAGGGTAATTTAGGGATAATCCCCAAATGCTGGTCAGGGAAAGGACAAACCAAGCTGAATCTTTAAACAGGAAACTATCAATAGAAGACAAGGATCAAGAAACACCAAGGACTCTGCAGGAAACTACCAATTAGCCTTATGAAAGGCCCTTCTTAAATGGAAATGCATCGTAAGGAATTGGTTCACTCATCATGGTTGCCTCACCAAGATTTGGATGAATAAACCAGTCAACTGAGTTCTTACAGTACACTCATTTTAGAAGGGATCCACAATGGTTGGATTTGCATGCATGTTAAGCCCCAAAACAAGCATTTCTATGCTGGGCAAATTCATTTGTCAGAAGAAGCGCTTGGCTCTCAGGTGGACTTTTGGGGAGGAATATGTAGCTTTTCTTGAGATTGTTGACTCAAGCTCCCAGCAATTCTCCAGGAAATGGGGAAAATGTTGGGCCTCCACGTTGACCAACATGAGGAGCACCGACATGCCATCCACAACCAGAGAAAGTGGATCAAATAAGAAATCACTGTATGCCTTTTCCCCAGGAGTTGTCTTTGTCTTTTTGTTTTTGTTTTGACGGGTGGCATATAAATTGAATAAATAAAACAAGAGCCATAGATGAATAATTCAAATGGAGCAAGGAAGAGGAGCAAGAGATGGGCAATCAATGCAAAAGGAGGAAAAAGTTGCTGAGGCATTGAAGGCTGATCAAGAGCTGGGGCCATAAACAGAGCTGCATCCCTAGTTGTTGTCCATGATCACACAATAGCCTCAGCCAAAATGTGGCTTGGTGGTGGGTGGGGTTGGATGAGTCCAGCCAGAATGGAAGCTCTTCTTGGCCTGAGATCCAGGTTCTCCTCCTGTGACTCAATGGTCCAGTACTCTACCCTGGTGTCCCCTTCTTGGGTCCCCATCTATGAACAGAACAGAACTACGCCACCAAATGCCTTGTTTGTCTTCTCCTCCTACTCTTCCTTTTAGCTGCTTCACTTACATTCCAGGTGACTCGCCACCTGGCCTGGCATGGAAAGGAGAGGAAAGGAAAGAGGGGTGGGGGGTGTCCTTGGCACCTACTCCTTTGAAAGAGGCCAAGGCACTGAATTCTCTTCCTCCAGAGGCTGGCGGGCAGCAGGCGCCAAGGAGACTCATGTGGAAGGCAGAGGTGTTGGCGCAGTTCCTCTCTGCTTGGAATAAGTGGGAGAGGATTAAAGAGAGACGCCGAGGGGAAGAAGGAAGACACCATGATAGTAAAGGAACATAGTATAGTATCTGAAGAACTAGGGAGAATGTTCCGCTGGGAGACGAGCAAGCCCTCGAGAACATGAAGAAGAAACCAGCGGCACGGGGGAGCTGAGCAAGCCAGGAACCTGGGCCAGGGGGGAAAAGAATGCCAGGAAGAAAATGGTGGGAGACTTTGGCTTGAAATATTGTTGAGCGTGCAAAGGGAAACCGCCACACACCAATCTAGCAGAACTTCAATCTGGAATTCTGAGTAGCAGGGCTCTCTCTCTCTCTCTCTGTCTCTCTCTTAATGAGGGACAGGTGACCATCTGCTACATCATCTGGGCTAAGCCATGGACAAAAGGTACAGTTTTTATCCTGGACATTTGCCGACTTCAGTTATTAAAAATGTTTCTGGCAACAGTGTAAGACAGAACTGTTCATGCATAATTTTTCTGGCTGTTTTCTTGGTGGCGGCACATGTTAAAGAAAAAAAATCATTTTGATTTTATAGTTATCTTGGTCTCTCTTTAGTACCTTAAAATTTTTGTCAAATAAAATATAACTTTGCACATGAATGAAGCAATCAGGATTAATGGGAGATTTCTGTGGGCAGGACAACAGACTATAATAAATATTATAAGCTCAGCACATTTCTATATTTTTATAATCTCTTTATTTCTTTAACATGTACATTTTGATCCATGTCCTAATACATGATTTTCTTTGTTTCCTTTACTCCATTTTCACATATTGATGGGTGTGGACTGTGGTTAAAACATGCACGCAGTCTCACACACCCATGTATATATAGCGTAAATATACATAAATATTAAATGTATAATGTAAGGATATGAAATAAATAGGTCTTGTGGGAACAGGGAAAAAAAAATTATATGTGGCCTGTTAATTTGGGTTAATTTATAATTTGAAAGTCTATTTTGTACCTATATGTATACAAATATAAACAAACAAGCAAACAAACAAACAAACAAATATCTTTCATGGCTCTATAAATTAGTAAAAAGCTCCTCCAGGGCGCAGGTATAAGAAGACCCCAATAGCGGAACAAGTATGTATATGCGGTAAAGGAGAAGTTGAAGGTATCACACATGTTTTATTGTACTGTGAGTAATACAGAGTTTATAGATCAATGTATATTCTTCCCTTATTAGAGAGATTACCAGGGAGAGTAGGCAATTTTTATGTAGGTGATCTCCTATGGGACTTAAACACAGCTACCACGTGTGCAGTGGCAAAATTCTGTACTGCTGCAATGACCCCAAGGAAAAATTCGGTTACAGAAATATAGATGTCAATTTGTGCCAATTGTTTTGTAGATATCTCTTATAATTTTTAGATAAATTATATTTACACACATACTTATCTGCTCTCCATTCATGTAAACAAGAACATGACCCAAACTATTCTATTCTATTCTATTCTATTCTATTCTATAGCAGAAAGCAATGTTTATGGAGATTCTCAGTCATCCAGTTCTCAGTTATAGTTGTTATGGTGCTTTTTCAAAAGGCAACTGGATTATGTTTTTTCCTTGCCAAAGATGTCTTCCTCAAGGAAAAAAACATAGTCCGGTTGCCTTTTGAAAAAGCACCTCTGAGGCAGCAAAAGACAGCGCACATCACTTCTGTGTTATTGTCAAGAACACAGAATGGATGTGTATACAACTATACATAAAACTGTTCGGAGACAAGTTTTGATTCAAGAGCGCCAACACAACAGACTTTGTGAATGATTGTTCTGCAGAATGGCTAGTGATCGTTAAGACAGCTTTCCCATCACTGGATTTTTAATGAATGGCAATGGCAGTGCCAATCAGGCAGTTGCTTTACTTAGTCCCATTCAACCTTTGCAACCCTCACTGGTGAGAGGGAATCTAGGAGAGTTGGAGAGAAAGGAGTCAAGATGGGATAGTGGGATAGTCAAGATCCTTGAGAAAGAAGAAGAAGAATGGTTGAAAGCCCTGAGACTTGTATCTCAGAGATATCTGGAACCCATATTTGAGGTTCCCAGATCCTAAAGCTTTTGGAAATAGGACATTATAGAAGATGATCTACTTCTGGTGTAGACTGTTAGAGTCAGGGCGATGAATTCACTTACGAACTCCCCCCCGTCTTGGTTCCACTGATGGAAGGCATAGCGGTGCGCCATCTCGGATGGTTGGGGGGCATAGTGGGCCTTCAGCTTAGCTATGAGGGTTGTCCATGGCACTTCGTCCATGTCGGGGGGCCACTAGGGCCATTGCCATTGCGAAAACTTTTGATCCACAGTGGTTCAGGAACAGGGCTTGCTTCCTGTTGTTTGATATGTCACGGAGCTCGTTTCCCCTCAGAAAGCAGTTGAAACGGATGAGGAATGTGGCCCATGTTTCATTTTTCGCGTTGAATGCTCCAAATGTGCCCATGGCTGACATTCTGTTGCTTTCTGGTGTTCGTCGGGCTGTGGCTCCAGGTTAGTTGCTTTCGATCTGCGTGCTCTTCAGAATCCCATCCTCGCCGCCAATGGTAGAGTCAGGAAGGGAAGAGATGCAGACAGGGAGTAGCATAAAATCCTTTATTCAACTCTGCTAGCTTGTAACAACATGCTGCTGGACAACAGTCCCTTTTATAGGGAACTGTCAGCCAGCAGCCAATCAGCTTAAAGTATTTTCCTGTGGCTGCAGGCATGCATTATGTAACCTAATGTTTCTGCGCATGCGCGGACACAACATGGACAGATGCATGTGAGTGACGATGGCTATGGATAGATTTGTGAACATGGTTATGTTTAGTGATAGCAATAACAATAACATTTAGACTTATATACCACTCCATAGTCTTTACAGCACTTTCTGGATGGTTTACAGTGTAGAAGCATTATTTGCACATTGCCTCTAACAATCTGGGCCCTCATTTTACCGACCTCGGGAGGATGGAAGGCTGAGTCAACTTTGAGCCCTGTCAGGATCAAACTCCAGGCTGTGGGCAGAGTTTGCCTGCCATGCTTCACTTTAACCACTGCACCACCCGGGCTCTGTTAGTGATGTACAGTTTGATGCAAATCAATATATTTTTATTGTATAGTTTTAATCATTTAATTTTTTATGATGTTTGCCACCCAGTGTCGCTTGTTGAGATGGGTGGCTACAGAAATCAAATATATAGCAATAGAAATAGCATTTAGATTTATATACCACTTCACAGTGCTATACAGTCCTCTCTAGGCAGATTACAGGGTCAGCATATTGCCCCCAACAATCTGGGTCCTCATTTGACTGACCTCAGAACGATGGAAAGCTGAATCAACCTTGAGCTGGTGAGAATCAAACTGCCGAACTGCTGGCAGCCAGCAGTCAGCAAAAGTAGCCTGCAGTACTGCATTCTAACCACCGAGCCACCACGGCTCTTAATGTAAGTTAAAAAATAATAGGTTTCCGTGAATAGATGTGAATAAATGAGATATATGTGATTTTGGACTTGCCCATTTAGACTTCAACTATTGCTAAGATTCAGCTTGGGGAATTTACCCATAAGAAAAGGCACCTACCTTTTCTGTGAATATGCTAAACTGCCTGATGGGTTGCATTGCAGGAAGATCCCAGTAAGTGTTTGCCTAATTATGTTGGCAAAGAATAACTGGGAAT
This sequence comes from Myanophis thanlyinensis, assembly GCA_017656035.1. NCBI lineage: Eukaryota > Metazoa > Chordata > Lepidosauria > Squamata > Homalopsidae > Myanophis > Myanophis thanlyinensis. The sequence goes on along the minus strand of JAEANM010011418.1, from coordinate 10,298 downwards.
GAATTTTTTTTGTTTCCACTTAGCAGCACAATATTGTTTGCCATTTCATTTTTGGGCACATAGGAAAAATGCATTTCACTGAAATCTTGCTTTGTTAGAGCCACAAAAGCAATAAACCATATGTCATTAAAATGAATAATGACCTTGCTTGCTAGGCTTTTCAGAAATTACGACTATTAACTGAAAAGCTAGGTTAATCTTTTACTAAAGCCATAAGTAAGTTGGGCTTTTACTATGATTTCAGTATTTTGCCTTAGAAAGCACCCAACAAAAGAAAAAGAAAGATGATATTGTAAATCTTAAAATGGGCAGTTTTAAGCAGCGGATCTCTGGTTTTACATTTGTACAAGCGCAGGGCGTCTGGTTTGCAGACAACATGCTATCCGAGTCTCTTTCTTATTATTACTAGATCATAATGCTTTGAAGCATGGATTTATTGCATAGGGTTAGAGTGAATTCTATCACAAAATGGGATCTTAATACAAGAGTTGATTGTTTTGTACTAGAGAGAGGAGTATACAAAGACACACACACTCACAATGATTTTGTCTGGTGGAGTGGAGAAGAACAGAACATTTTTTTTTACCTTGACAGAGAGTAAGTGGCTTCCTTACACCGCACTATCCTCGCCGATTCTACAATCATTAACTATCCCGGCTTTCTGCCAAAGAATTGCTAGACGTAACTTACTATCAGTGAAAAGCGAGTATATCTTATCTTTCCAAAAATACTATTCTGTCTGTTCCTAACTGGTGTATTGGCAGGGCTAATGTGTCTTGAAGGAGAGATGATCAAGTTAAAACGAACTCCCTGATTCGACTGTGCAGGATATTGCAATAATAATTTAAAGGATCGCTTACGTAATTTAATCCGTTACATGGGTGGGATTTTGCACCCTGGATTGTAAGCACATTGATGTAATATGAAATTGTAGAGATATGAGGAAGAGGTGTGTTGGCTTGCAATATCATTATTTGTTCTGCCTTGCATACCATACAGGTAGTCCTTGACTTATGACCACAGTTGAGTCCAACATTTATGTTGCTAAGTGAGACATTTGTTAGGTGAATTTTGCCCCATTTTATGACTTTTCTTGACAGAGCTGTTAAGTGAATCATTGTAGTTGTTAAGTTAGTGACATGGTTGTTAAATGAATCTGGCTTCTCCATTGACCAGCTTGATGCCATTTTCCAAACTCTAGCCCGATGTTTCCTCTTCGCACTGGGTAGACTGGACTGAAGCATTGGGTAGACTGGGGTGAAGTGACATGGGCTGGCCCCTTAATATTCCAGGATGGTCCCAAGGGCCAGATCCGACCACATGGCGAGCTGGATATGGCCTGCGGGCCTTGAGTTTGACACCCCTGGATTAATAAAAGATTAGATATCTATGTTTCTGGTGAATGGATAATGCCATATTGAAAATATGGAATAACTCAAGTGTAGTTTTATAGAAGAATGTTAGTGAGATAAGTAGATTTTGAGAAAATATATCAACATAATCGCTGAAAAAAAATGGGAGAAAGAAATGATTGCGAAGGCTATAAAGTGTCAATGGGAGAAAGGAAATGCATAAAATGTTTAGGTTATCTTTTTGTGTGATTTCTTGGGCATATGGATTTTATTTATTTATTTATCAAATTTATTGGCTCCCCCATCTTACCTCAGGGTAAATCTCATACCTAAGCTATTTTTAATGTCACATGTTAAGTTGTTATTTCTTTTGAAAAAGAGGTACAGTTTGCATTTGAGGATTTGCATAGCTTCATTCTTTTTTTCTTTTCTAAGTGTCATTGCACAGAAATGTACAGCTATTATTAAAAATGACAGGAGACTATCCCTGTGTTGGTAAATGACATAAAGAAAGCCTGACCTCACAAATGCAGTTTATGTCATATTAACAGTAGGTCAGATTGTGATTTATGTAACTTAGTTCATGCTTTGTGCATTACTAGTAATGTGACTTTTTGGATTTTGAAGGGCATTAACCCAAAGGTGCTCTCAATGAAATCTTCACTTAAGGCAGAAGACAAGAATTAGTGTTTATTCTTCATGTGCTTTAGTTCTCCACTGAAGTACTAATGTAATTATAACAAGAGATACTAAGAATCATACATAAGATTTTATAATTGAAGTCGAAGGACATCAGAATCGCGTAGTGCAGGGGTGTCAAACTCAATTTCATTGAGGCCACATCAGGGTTGTGTTTGACCTTGGGAGGGCCAGAGGTGGGTGCTGGGTGTGGCCATGGTGGGTGTAACATGGGACCGCACCTCCACACACACGGTTTTATACATTTATAGAGAGGTGTACATTTCTGTGATTTTGTTTTTTAAATATTTACTTGATCTGCTTGATCATCTTTTGAGAGAGAGACAGACTCTATGGAGTCAAGAAACTGACTCCATAGGAAGACTAGAACTATACATTATAGACATAGGCTATAGTTGCAGAATTCTGCAAGCCTGAAAGGTGAAATATTTTACTTTCCTTCCCTTTATAACCTTCTGAGTCGAGGACGGCCTCCTGCAGCTCTACAGAGGCCCCGTTTTGGGCCTGGAAGACCTCTTTGAGCACTCCAGAGGCCCTATTTTGGGCCTGGAAGGCTTCTTGAAGCACTCCGTAGGCCGCGATTTGGACCTGGAAGGCCTCCTGCAGCACTCTGGTGGCCAAAACTGATTGTGGGGGGGCATGTAGGCCCCCCCCCCCAGGCCCCACTTTTGCTAGCAGAGGCACCATGGGCTGGTCCTCTGCTGTTTCCAGGCTGGCACTGTGGGCCCAATTTAAGCACCCCATGGGCCGGATCCAGCCCAGCCTTGAGTTTGATACCCCTGGTGTAGCGTAACTTGAAGCTATTTGATGCTATCTAATTTCGTGTGCAACTTTTAGAACACGTGGAACGTAAAGAGTGACAGAAGAGTTAAAGAACCGTCACTGGCTTTTCAACATACAAACGTAAAAGGAAGTTTATTGAGGATAATGATACTAATATCATTAAATCCTTCCTTTCTTCTGTTGTCCTTCCTGCAATTCAAAAAAAGAGAAATTTTACGTGTCACTTAATAAAAAGAGATCAAAATTCCATTGAATCTTCGGCACCGTAACTAGAGAAAAGTCAGATAATCAACGTTGTAAGTTGAGGACTACCTGTACTTTGTTTTGAAATGTAGTATGCAATGCTTTAAACCTTGACCTTATTTCTTCATTCTTTCTCTAATGCATTTGGATATAAATGTTAATTTTATGTATTTTTGCTGCTAGTAATAATATTGTGAGAATAGCTTTTCAATAATGACTTTATTTTTAACCATATTTTTCTTTATACAATTTGCATAGCTGCTTTTTATTTTAATTATTCTACTATGTTCACCTACTATAGGCAGTGTTTAATTATTTATAGCAATCAGTGGCCATTTTCTTTACAGTTGGCACCATGGTTACTTACCACTTCACTTTGATCAGCAGTTTTTGTCTTAGACAAATCTATTCTTTGACACACAGGATTTCCATGTGCTGATGTGAGAAACTTCAGTTATGATGTAGAATCATTAGACCACTGAAATAAAATCAATCTTTGAATTAAATGCATTTGTTTTATGTGCACAAACACACACACACACAGACATATCTAAACACATGCACACAGCTATACTTGTCTCCAGAAGTTGTGGGTGCTCCAACACTGGAGGTTTTTAAGAAGAGATTGGACAACCATTTGTCTGAAATGGTATAGGCCAGGAGTGTGAAACTGGATTTGTTCGAGGGCTGGATCAGTATTGTAGTTCTCTGTGGGCCGGTGAGGAATGGTGGTGGTGGGAAGCGGTGGGAGAGATAGGACGGACGCCTCCTGCAGCAGTTTACTGGCTGTTTTTCGGCCCGTTTTTGGGACTGTTTTGGGGCCCGTTTTTGCCAGTAGAGGCACTGCAGGCCAGTCCTTTAATATTCCCAGGCCAGTCCCACGGGTTGGATTCAAGTACCCCATGGGTCGGATCTGGCCTTGGGGCCTTGAGTTTGACACCCCTGGTATAGGCCCTCCTGCTTGAACATGGGGTTGGATTAGATTTCTGAGGTCCCTTCCAACTCTGTTAGAGAAGCATTATGCTTCCTTGGGGGCACAATGTCTTACAGGACTTGTGGCAGTGGTGGAATTCAAATTTTTTTACTACCGGTTCTGTGGGCATGGCTTGGTGGGTGTGGCTGGGGAGGTCATGTGACTGGGTAGGTAGTTTCTGTAAGCAGGGCAATAAAGGTTGGGCTAGAAACAATGCCAGGATGTTTTTTTCCTGCCTTCCTTACAGGATTAACCCTGTAAAGTGGAAAAAAACAAAAGGAGATTTCTTCTAACAACCGGTTCTTCAAACTGCTTAGAAAATTTACTACCGGTTCTAGCGAACCTGCTAGAACCTGCTGAATTTCACCTCTGACTTGTGGGATTCTTTTATTTATTCTATACTCCTTACTGGTGGTTTTGTTTTGTGCGTATCTTTTCAATCTCTCCTTCTGTGTATCCATACACATACATCTATACAAAGGCACATTAAGGATGGTTTGGCCATCTTGGAAGAAACAGCTCTTATTCTTTCATTCTTTTTAGTTGAGTTTGTATAAACACATTCCCCACTTCTAGCTCGGATGTTATGCCTTCTGGTGTATTTCTGATAGTGTCCAATGTTTCACAAGACCCATTTTCTGCTTCAAGAGCTGCCTCCTTAAGGTGAGCCCAAGACACAGTGTTAGAATGCCAGACTATAGAATGCAGTACTTGGAAAATAATGGCTAAAGATGACACGCTAGTGTTACCGCACGCTATTTTATTTGACCTTGCAAAGAATGAACTTGTGTTTGTGTCTCATTGTCATTTTGCTTGTCTTTTATTTCTCTACGAGGTGACAGCAGATACTATTTGTTATTCAAATGTGTACAGGAATAGTATTTTTAATTATTAATTTCCATGATGGAATGTATGATTAGTCACTGCCTGGATTTGTGATTATGCTTGACTTGACACTGTCCTGTTCCACAACATGCTTTTGTGAAAAGGGTCGATTGGTTTGATGTTGATTATGGGGATTAACTCCTGCTACGCTATTGCTCTTTCTGTGCACTTGGCCTCATTTGCAATAAGAATCTTTCTTAGTTTCCTCCGTTTTTTGGCGAATCCTCAGCAACTCTTCAAACATCCGTTCTTTCATTCAGGACTATGACATGCAATTACAAACATTTGTTCTGTAATCTGGTGGTGCAGTGGTTAGAATGCAGTATTTCAGACAAACTCTGCCCACAGCCTGGAGTTTGATCCCGACAAGGCTCAAGGTTGACATCAGCTTTCCATCCTTCCGAGGTTGGTAAAACGAGATCCAGATTGTTGGGGGCAATATGCTGACATCGTATACTGCCCAGAGAGTGCTTTAAAGCAGGCATGTCAAACATGCGGCCCGGGGGCCACATGCGGCCCATTGCAAGTGCACCTGCGGCCCGCACAGATGATGTTTTACACGCCACCTTGGATCCTTCTTGAGCAGAAAGATGGGGTAAAATATTTTAAATCAATAAATAAAATTAAGTGAGTAAACAGGAAGGAGAACCTTACACGCTGTCCTGAGTTCATTGTTGAAAAGGCAGTCTAGACATGTAACAAATAAGCAAAAAAGCTTCCGAGGCTCTCCAGGCAAGTTGCAAGAGAAACGCCTCTCCCCTGGAGTGACAGCAACTCCTCCTTAGCCTGGTCAGAGGAGCCAGTCGGGCAAGGCAGGCGCTTTAACCTGACCCATGCCACCGTCCCGCTGTCCCAAGAGCAAGATGGGTCGCCCTCCGAGCTGCCAAGGGCGAGCCCAGCCACTGCGGCCCAATTGAAGAGAGTGCGGCCCTCATCATAACTCAAATGTGACAATATGGCCCTCGGGGAACTCTGAGTTGACATGCCTGCTTTAAAGTATTGTGAGGCAGTATATAAGTCTAAGTGCTCTTGCTCCTGCTATTTTTAACCCTGGAAAATGAAAATAGCAATAGCACTTAGACTTATATACCACTTTATAGTGCTTTGCAGACCTCTCTAAGCGGTTTACAGAGTCAGCATATTGCCCCTAAACAGTTTTGGGTCCTCATTTTTAACCACCTCGGCAGGATGGAAGGCTGAGTCAACCTTGAGCCTGGTGGGATTTGAACTGCCAAACTGCAGGCAGCCGACAGTCAGCAGAAGTAGCCTGTAGTACTGCACTCTAACCACTCCACCACTGATGGCACATTGTTACCAGGTTCTTAATAAAGATGTTCATATTTCTTCGATCAAAACTTGAAATTGAGAATCAGAGGGCATAGGAAGAAAGAGCTTGCAATCACCTAATAAATGGAACTCGTAAGTTCTGCCATCACTTGATTGCTGCATATTTTCATGGGTTGATTTCATATTAAGAACTTAACTACATGACTGACGTTTTGCTTTGACTAAGTGGAGTCGAAGAAGTGAACAATAACAATGAAGCAGAAGGGAAGATTAATTTCATTCCGCTTGTGGAACTGAGCTTAAAAATTCAGACACCTTTCTTCAGCCTTCAACTACAATTCTTTAGGATGAATTTGGTCCCTTGAAAACCCAGTTTTGTTTGAATTAAAACCTCCTTCTATCCAATTTCATGGCCATCTGTCAGGATGCCCTGAGTATATTGAGAGAGTTTGACAACCATATATTTTTGTACATGTCCACGCTTGTATTCACACTGACACAATATGGAAAGACTTGTTTTAAAAGATCGTCTTGGAAACACTTCTGTTTATTCCGTAGTTGGATCTACAGTATATTTTTCATAAGCATTCTGTTGAATGTAAAATAGGGACTTTACATTGATATAGTATTTTAATTATGTTTAGTTGTGTACTGCATTTTGCCACTGTTTGTTTTATCTATTTTATAGTGTTTGCCTTCCTAAGCTTTTTATGCCAGTGCTTAATATACATGCCATAAATACAAAAGTACTTACAATTTAGGAGAAAAATGTAAGCAGATTTTATTCCAAACTTTATCCTGTTTTCAAGATATAGATAATTGTAACACAGAAGCAGATTTTCCTTTGATTTTTTTAAAAAAATTTCGTAATAGAATTTATTGGACCTAGATTTCCGGCACGGTGAAAAAAGGGAGAAAAAACCACCTCTATAATTCTCTTTTACAAATACCCATATTACTTCTCATGGTCCTCCAATATTTTACAGTAATGACATATCATGGAGTATATGAAAATAGATTGTAAATCAGGAAATGCTGCGTTAAAGCATCGACTTGAAAATTCTTGGGAGTGCTTAGAACAGGTTTACAAATAAACATCTAGGGTTGTGAAGCTTTCTGGAAAGTCCACAAAATGCATTGTGAAAAAATTGTGTACCAGTAATAATTCTGTAAACATCTGTTTGAATTTGCATTCAGATTTTATAGAACATAACAGTGTTGATGAAAAACTTACCAGAACTTGAAACTAAAGAGATAGTGATTTCATTGAAAGTCAACTTTTTTTTTTTTTGCTGTAGTCTTCATTTAAAAAAAAATGGAATGAAAAAACCCAACAACCCAGTTTTGATTATGGTGATGACACAGTAATGACAAATGACATTTAAAAAAAAAACAGATTGTAATTATAACTATTGTCCATTAATTTTGGGTGAGAAAAAAATAGTCCTGTGTATTATTGCTGTCCTTTTTCAGTGTGGCCCATTGGCTCAATGCAGTGAATTGAGGACAAAAATATTTTATTAAAATCAATTCCATATAGAAATCTACCAGTTATGATCGACTTTCAGAAAAGTTTGTTTATTACCTGGGTTACCGAAGGTGTATAAGTTCATGCAACATTGATTCAGCTTCTGTTGTTAGTTTCCTGGCCAGTTATTGCAAAACACTTGAAAATTGAAAACAGAAAATATCAGAATGTCTCTCTCAGTCTCTTTCTATTTCGCTCTGCCACCCACCCCCCGGCCACATATTTCAAAAAATATTTTTTAATTTTGTTTATTTTTAAATTCTTATTATTATTTCTGGTTTATTTTTCTTTTTAACTTTGTTTTGGTTTATAAGTCTTTATCTTGATCTCTTGATTTTTCAATAAGGAAAAAAAATCAATAAAAAATGGAAGCAATTTTGCCACAGGAAGGGCTTATGTTTGCTATCTGGTGCTACTGCAGAACACCACAGATATAATTTGAAGGAAATGTAATTCACATGGGACTGATAAAGATCCATTGTAAATATAATTTCAGCGGTATTAAGGTTAGTTATCCTTTTGGGGTTATCAGTATAGTAGTGACAAGTAGTCCTAATTCCTGGAGCCTGAAGAACAATGGCAAAAACCTGGTGGCTTAAATAAATACAGTTAGCCCTTGACTTTCAACCACAATGAAGCCCAGAATTTGTGTTGATAAGTGAGACATCTGTTAAGTGAGTTTTGTCCGATGACACACACCCACCCACCCCCGGACACTGCAACCGTCATAAATATGAACTAGTTGCCAAGCAGCCGAATTTTGATCACATAACCATAGGGAGGCTGCAAGTGTGAAAAATAGTCATAAGTCACTTTTTTCAGGGCTGTTGTCACTTCAGACCGTCACTACATGAACCGTTGTAAGTTGAGAACTCCCTGTAGAAAGATCAAAGGAAGTTTTTAGAATGCAAACATGTCTCAGCTGCAAGTTTCAAGATGCCACTAGATGTACCCATAAAGCTTTTTCTGCCATAGTGCCTGGTTATCTGTCTTCCATATTTTTGCCCGCTTTGTGCAAATTAGGCAAAGTTGGCATGCTCCATGTCCTATCCAGTTAACCAGTGTCATCTGATGCCTACCATCTGAAACAACATACACCTGCTGAGATCCATCTGGCCCCAGTGTGACCATATGTAAAGCTGTCTGTTCCCCAAGCTTTGGGCTAGAGCAGGGGTGTCAAATTTGATTGCATTGAGGGCTGCATCAGGGTTGTGTTTGACCTCGGGTCGCTGGGGTGAGTGTGGTCATGCTGGGTGTGGCCATGGTGGGCATGGCCAGCTCAACATCACTCGGGTCTCCTGTGGTTGCCCGAGCACTCTACCAGTGAAAATGGGTTCCTGAGCTCTTTTTTCGAGTGCGACAGCCTCCTGCAACCCTCCCAAGTTCTATTTTCACTGGAAGAGGCACTGTGGGCCAGTCCGTCATTGTTTCCATGGTGGGCCTACAGGCCAGATCTAAGCACCCTGCGGGTTGGATCTGGCACCCGGACCTTGAGTTTGACACCCCTGGCCTAGAGTAAGTGATAGCTGTCTTACCCGGACATCTGTTGTTGTTTTTTGTCTGAACTTTTAAATTTTTTTTTACTATTACCTGTTGCCCAGAAGTGCTACAGGTTTGGCTGGCTTTGTAATATAAGTGCATGCCCCAATTGTTTTTCTTCCCAGCATTTCGCATTAATTGATACTTGGTATGGCTCTTGGGCTCTATGAATTCCATTTTTTATGTTTGCTTAATGGCCATCTCTGGCTTGGCAATCAAGCTTCCCACTTTCTCCTTTCTAAAAACTTTTTACAGTGTGAAGTCATGTGAGTTGCTATATTCCTGTATTATTTTGATTTATTCCACCCTTTTCTGGTCGGTAGCCACTGACTGGCACCGATATCTAAAATAAAATGCGAACAATTAAAATTCAATGAAATCAACGATCAGAAAATGATTCTGAAACTGATTCAGACGTTGCAATAAGCCATGGTTTGTTTAACTGCATTACAGTGGCTAAATTGATTTGCTTCATTTTATATGCAAACCCATCCATCATGATTTATAAACTGCAGATCTTGTACTCTTCTCTCCCTACCTCCATTTACTAAGCCAGTAACCATCAAAATGTAAATAATTTTAGCACTGTGTGTAAACCCAGTGGAATACTTTCTATATGGAAAGTAACTTTTCTTGTGCAGAACGGTATTTTTTCCCCAACTAAAAATATTGTCAGAGAAAAGTCAGGAAGATTTTGATGAATCTTTGGTGTAAACCATTTCTGTTGGCAGATTTGAGAATAGGAGCTTTGAAGGTTGTTGTTTTTTAAAATTATTACTAGTTTTCTTTGTGGGTCTCTGTATTTACGAGTAGAAGTACTGAAGCCACCAACTATAGAAATAAGTGTGGTTTTATTAATCTCTTTTTCTTATACTTATTATATACATACTCACATGTTTGTATGTATGTATGTTTATGTGTGCATATGCATGTGTATAGGCTCTATGTTTTTATATATATATATATAAGTAAAAACTATTAACCAATATATATATATATATATATATAT
>JAEANM010011417.1:0-15285 GCA_017656035.1 Myanophis thanlyinensis | reverse complement strand
TTTCTTTCTTTCCCCTCTCTTCCCCCCTTCTTTCTTTTTATGGCACTCCTGTCTTTTCATGTGAGAACTGAATGTGACATATGGATGCAGGGGGACTTCCCAAATTTTTAGCCCTACAAAAGCCACCTACTGTGTTTTACACAAAATATGACCTAACCAAAAAATAAGCCTTAGCATTATTTTTCCAGATGCTCGTAATATAAGCTGTATCCCAAAAATAATGCCCAGTTAAGATCATCAGCCAGATGGACACATTTAGTACCATGTTTCATTGAAAATATGACCTAACCAGAAATTAAGCCTTAATGTATCTTTTGGAGCAAAAATAAGACCTGGTCTTATTTTCAAGAAAATACAGTACTGTGCACTATGCCCATTTAAGAGCGTCAGCCAGATGGACTAATTTAGTACTGTGTTTCCCTGAAAATAAGACCTAACCAGAAAATAAGCCCTAACAGATCTTTTGGAGCAAAAATAAGACCTGGTCTTATTTTCAAGAAAATATGGTAGTGTATAGATCTGGACTCATTGGCTTTTATTTTAGGAAGGTTATATAATGAAGAAAAAAAGTAAGGCTAGCTAACTGGTTTGAAAAACAAAGAACTGGTGTAAAAGAAGATGCAAAAATCCATCATTCAAGGCACTTCGGCTAGTGGAATTCAGAAAAAAAGAGCTTTTTCTACATGGCTCCTGTCCTTTAGAACCTTATAGCTCCCCTAGTTGTGAGATCCATTCCTACTCTTCTGATTTTCTGTAAAGGGCTGAATACTGAATACTGTAAAGGGCTGAATAACTGCTCTGCCAGTTGTCCCAGGGCCCCAACAGGGATGCATCACTCTGGAAGTGGCTATCGGAATAAGATAATATTTCTCTCCATATGCATCTTGCTCCCTTTCTCCCCAACGTTTAATTGTAAATTATTACTGTTGTTTATTGTCTAATGTTTTATTGGCTTTTAATGTTGGCCTCTAGGTGAGATGGGCAGCATACAAGTCAACAAACAAACACACATCTAAAAAAATTAACAAATATTTGTTTGTATTTTGGGATATTATTGTCACCAATCTTGTATTTATAATTCTTTTCCTAGCCAAATGAGAATCCAGGCTTATAGCTTAGAAAGAATATACTCTTTTTCAGAATTGTCTTTGATATGTGTACAATCATATTAACTTGTATGCCCTTTTTGTGAACAAGAACAAATGCAGTTACACAAAGCTACCAAATCTCTTCACATCTCCAGTTGTGTATATTTTATTAAGGAAGCAAGCACAGGGCAGTTGAAAAAATAATACAGGCAATATTCTCAGCAAGACATGAAAATTTGTTACTGATGTACTCAAGGTCAAACTGTGAGTGATTTGGTTAGTTAGAGGTTGCAAACACTGGGTGAGAATTTCCTTCTTCTGTTCTTTAGATTTTACAGCAAAGTGCTTGATGCCTTTAGTTTATTCAGGGGCCTATTTCTCTATTTATAACAAGAATGAAGAAGAACAGAATAAGGGAAGGCAACATTTTGGTGGTCATAACAGCTGCTTTCAATCTTGCATGACATATTGAGTTTAAAAAGGTGAGCAAAAATTGTGCAAGGTGTAAAATGAGAAAGTAGATGAGGCATGATGTACTGTATGTTTAAAAGGACATGGTATTTTCAACAGGACAGAAGAAAGGGCATGAAATTAAACACCTTAGGTGTACTTGCTTATATTTTGACTTCTACCACTGTCCAGTATAACTTAACTAAATTGAAGACATTTTATTCAAACCAATTACATACACGTGTCATGTACATATATACAGTATACCCATACCTATACATCAGGGGTGTCAAACTCAAGGTGCTTGGATCTGGCCCACAGGGCCACCCTGAAAACAGCAAAGGATCAGCCTGTGGTGCTTCTTCCAATGAAAATGGATCTTGGAAAGGCCGCGGGCAGCCTTCCCGAGCCCCATTTTCACTGGCAGAGGGTTGCAGGAGGCCATTGCAGCTAAAAACAGAGCTCTGTTTTCATGGCAGAGTGCTTGGTCCACCACTGGCACCCTCAACACGAGTGACGTTGACCTAGCCACACCCACCCTGGCCACGCCTATCCTGGCCTCCCAAGGTCAAACACAGTCCTGATGTGGCCCTCAATGAAATCGAGTTTGACACCCCTGCTATACATCCCCTTCAGTTCTCATTATTTCTGACTGGTGGTTTTCTTATCTGTCATTCTTTGTGTTCCTAAGAAACATCTTCGAAATCTATGAGTGGAAAAAAAATTAGGATAGTAGATTGATTCCATCGCACACAAACAAAAGACAAGAGTTATATTTTTTTGATGACTATACATTTATTCATTTCTAGGGTGATCATGTAGATGTGGGCTCTCAGAAGTCAGCAGAAGTAACAGTAACTGTTCAAAACATTTTCTTATTTAGTACAAAATTATGGTCTAATTTCTGCTTATTTAAACACTCAAGGGGATGAACAATAGATTGATCAAAACTCAATTCAAAACTCAAAAGCTGTCAAATCATATCAAGTCTATTCCACATGGAAAGCACACCACTCGGTCAATGGAATACGACCTTGGTTGACTGATTGAGAAGCCTCTTGACATAATACATGAAAACTACTGTAAAAAAATTGAATTATTATTTGTGTTGGAAATGTGGCTTGATTGCCGTTGGTTCTTTATAATGAGATGTAGTTTCATTTTACATAAATCCAAGGATTATTTTACGGCATCATGCAGTACATTTTCTCAAAAGTAAACCATGCTGGGCTTACACTGTAGGATTGCATGGATTAAACCTATGGTTCCCATAAGTGGTTGCTAATGACAGAATGCCAATTATGTGAATTAGAACACTGCTGAGAACTTGTTTCAGTATGTTCTTATTGCTCATGTTTATCTCAAAGTTCTAGGAAAATATTACATGAAACATTAAACATATATCGAACATGAAAACTCAATTCATATTTTCCATCTCCAGCACATACTGTATATGAATAGGCCCATGACTACCTGGATTGATTGTGAAAGTGGGCCAGTCCTGTTCTTTCTTGTCTGCATTAGAGATGTGCATTCAACTTTTTTTTTTGCTTCATTTCTGAATGAAAAGGCAAAAAATATGTAATGCTGAGTAAAGGACACAGAACTAAATTGTTCATTGAAACATTGCACGTACCGAAAGATAGTACATTTTTTGACGATATTAACTGCAATGTATTGAAAATGTATTTATCACAGCTGCTATCTGAAGCAGCTGTAGCCTTAATGCTCTTTGAGGAACTGTCTTAACTTATTTGGACTCATATTTATAACCAAGTGATAAAGTCCTTTAAATGTGAACTTGGCATATTGCTTTATAAAATGCTACTTCTGCAGCATAACAAAAGCCAGGCATCTAGCTGGATTTTCAGATTTGTGCTGGAACTCGGGAAGAAGAAGAAGCACCAAAGGATGAACGCAATCTTGAAGGTCTTGTTCCTTTAAAAAAAAGAAAATAATAATAATGTTAGGGATAGATGGATGGATTGATAAAGAAAAAAACCTGCATTTAACCTTCATAAGTTAGCACTGAAAGCCCCTGCCCTCCACCTTTTAACTATTTTTTTAAATAGTGTTTTACTCATTCTTGCCTCTTTTTAAAATTTGTAACTATTAATTGAGGTTTTTATGGCTTAGTATGTTATTGTACATAGCCCAGCGTTCCTCCGTGACAGAGATGGACCAGTTCCAAAATGTGATAAATAAATAAAGAAGTTAGACAATTAAAATATAGACACATGCCAGGAAAGATGCCACACCGGAAACCTAATCTGTATCACATTCTTTAATCTTTTTATCAAAATTTATCCTTTCTAGGAAATTACACTGGCTCAGTTTTTCAGAAAGTTTGCAAACTCTAATATTGGCAATTAACAGGGAAAAGTGAAAAAAATAATGACAAGCTTCTGGTCCTATATTGTAGAAGCATATGATTAAAGCTAGTTCTCCTTTACCCCCACTTTTCAAAAATAGTTTAATCTCACAAGGGATACATACAATTAAACTTTATTGGAATGTGTGTGTGTTTGTATGTGTGTGTAAAAGGCAATTTACAAATTCTTAAAGCATTCAATAGCTGCAATTAATTGAATTAAAGAAAATATAAGTCTTTCTCCAGATTACAAATTGTAACTGACCTGTTCCAAATAATCTACACTTTGTTTTTACATAGCACAAACACTTTTCTAAGGAAATATTATGATCTCAAGAAGAAAAGGTTATCCTAATGCATATTTATTTTTCTTGCAAGCGTTCATTTGCTGCAATTGCAGAGAGAAGAGCGGTAAGACAAAACTGCAGTTCTTGGCTAAAACTTCTAAATGTGGGTTCCAAAAAGCCAAATGACCACAACATGGTATAAAGAAACAGGAAACTTTACCGTCATGTGTTGATCACCTGCATTTTTGCTGTGCATGAGGATATTTTCTCAATTTAGCCAATTTAAGACCCATTAAAAATATGCAAACGTTTGATTTTTTTTTTTTATCTCACCGAGAAAGATATTAAAAGAAGTGGAGACCAGAGATGGAAAAACCATATGGTAACAGAACTTATTCCCACTGTTTGAATCTCAAGATTCACGTTCATGTAACTAGGTGGGCAGTTTCTGTAAGCAGGGCAATAAAGATTAGGCTAGAAACAACACCAGAAAAAAAAAAAAACTTTTTTTCCTGCCTTCCTTACAGGATGAACCCTGTAAAGTGGAAAAAAACAAAAGGAGATTTCTTCTAACAACTGGTTCTCCAAACTGCTTAGAAAATTTAATACCAGTTCTAGCGAACCTGCTAGAACCGGCTGAATTTCACCTCTGGTCAGGATAGAATTCACTGGATTACTGGAATGTTTGCATTCTACTTGGACATTTCCTTAAGGTTGGTTTTTCTCTCTGCTCAACTGATTTTTGCAACAATTTGTTGAATGAAGATATTTGGAGATCTTGAAAAGTTGCACGTTCTTGACTTCAAGATGGATTTTTGTACCCCCTCCTATATATGTAAACTACATTCACTACCAAACCTATGAGATCTCCCACCTCCTTATGTATGAACTGCTTAAATTGCATTTTGGAAAAAAAAAACATTCACAGCACACTCAATTGACCCTGAGTGGTGACAGGGAGAACTGTCACTCACTCAGGAACCTGTGGCCCAATAATCAAATTGTTTCTATTCACTGACTGTATCTCAATTCAATTCAATTCAATCCTTTATTGTCAATGCACAACATGTGTGCAGCGAAATTGAGTGAGCCTCCATCAGTACAATCACACAACACACAGAAACACAGAATATATTCAGATACAGAATACATCTCCAGACTTATAAACAAATCCCTAACTCCAGGAAATACCCGGGCTGGCATATTTCCACATACGTACGTACGTACATATGTATGTATGTATGTATGTATATATTTTAAGTCCAATTATTTTCATTTGGGCTTTTGTTGTTGTTGCACATATTTTTCCTTGCCTTTTATCAAGATCACTTGTTCATTATTCAACATATTTAACATCAGAGGTGGAAATACTGCAAGATGTTAAAAATAAAAAGTTAGTCTCAATTAAAAACTATCAGTTGTTATTGAGAACTATTGTTCTGTGGTTCTGTTTGTTTCTGATTCCTGAATGAGATTCTTTTTTGGATGAGTAGGAGCTGTTCACATATACACACACTGACTTCTATTAACCTTGCTTCAGTGCCCCTGGAATGTTCTGATTTTTGCTTCTCATGAAATCTGTCAGCTAATCAAGGCAAGAACAGACAAGAATTTCAGAGGTGAGGCTTCCAAGTCCAGGTTGGAAGCAATGGAATAAAAAAAGGCTGACTAGAAGTAAGAAATCTTTAGGCATGGAGGGAGGGCCATTTGGTCACTTATGAAATTTAAGCTCTGTGTATGCCTGGCTGGGTTCATTCAAAGTACTAAGTTTGAGGTCATGATTCACTAAGCAAAATAAATGGATAATCACAAGTACGTGATGCACATCACCCATAGTTTGCCTTGTCACTATTCCTGTACATCCATACCACAGCCATCTTTACAGAAATTTTGGGATTGTATGGCTTTTTAAAAATAGCGATTAAAATCAGAACTACCAGCTATAGAGACAAGGAAAGCTAAGCATTCACTGTGTACCCGGTGTCACCCCACATACACTCCAGGCTATGGGAAAATATTGGGGGGAACAAAGGTATTGCAACTGTAACAGGGTCATTTTATCACACACTTTTTCCCAGTTCATGTCCAGAGGTCAGAGCAGGAATCTTAAATTAAATCTGTTTTTCCTCCATTCAGATTTGAATAATACGTTGGTCCTATTTATGTGGTATGCTTGATTTGGTCATAGGGGTAGGTTAAATGAGTTACATAAATACTTCAGTGCATATATTACCTGCTTAAGTACTGCAAAGATAATTAGATTTAGCCCCAAGTAGACCTTTCCTTCTGTGAAGCTAACCTAACTCTTCCCTATGGTGCCAATTACTCAACCAGAACATTACCTGCATTTCCAGTGTCTAAGACTGAGAGGTAGGCTGTTTCTGACCTGTAGCAATTTGGTTTTCACCTTCTGCACACTGACACAGGAGGTAAAAAAGGTTAGAAATAAGAGTGGATATGGCCCTGACAATTCCTGTTATGCTATGATAGCCTCCCCATCCTTCACACCCAAAATAAAATAAATATAGAAAGGAAATTTAGCCTTGCAGTCTTTTTGGTAGGAATTGGACGAGCTAACATATTGGTCCCTGACCAGAGTAATCCTGTGTCTCATTCTCTATTGACTCAACACAGATATGTGAAGGATCAGATGATGGAATGTATGTATAGATGAGGCACTGGGGATCAGAGGAAGGGTCAGATGTGGAGATAAGACTCAGTGTGGATGTAATGGGTATGAACATGAAAGTGAAGAATATGAACTCTGAACCAAACTTGCTTTCTTTGAACCAAACTTGGCCTCTTTGTCTTAGAAGCAGCTTGTCACTTCCTGTCTCTCTGTCTTCCACAAGACAAAACTGTTTGTTATTTTATTCTCTGCTTTTTTGGCTAAATTAACAGATTGGATTTAAATTAAACTAATCTGGAAAATTTAATTAATCTGCACAGCCTGGAGCAGCTCTGGTCCCAAAGCCGAGCTGGCTTCTCTTCCGGGAGAAAGAGCAGGGACGAGGAGCCCAGGAGAACAGTGGAGGAGAATGGCACTGGAACACTGGGTGTGGAGGACCGATGGGGACAACCGGGGTGATGGTGCCAGAACAGAGCGCAGGTGACCAGCGAGCTCCACCTGGGCAGGCTGAAACGGCGATGCCAGAACGGAGCACAGAGGCAAGGAAGCAAAGGCTCTGAAGGCTCTAAAGACTCCAGGAAACAGCTGAGGTGCTGAGGTGGAAGCCACGTGAACCGCCGAGACATTGTAAGGCAGAAGCAAAGGCGATGGCTCTGAGAAGAGAAAGCGGAGGACTTCCAGAGATACTGAGAAGCTGAGACGAAGGCTACAAGTGATCATCGAGGTCCGCCAGAGCAGCAGCACCAAGAGCGGCCTCAGACAGCCAGGACTGCTGATCAGCAGTGCCAGGAGAAGCCTCAGGGAACCAGGCCGCCAGAGGCAGCAGCACCAGGAGCGGATCCACAGCGAAAACTTCAAGGAACAGCAAGGACTTCTATGAGTAGCCATGGGGACATCAGACATCTCACCCCCCTCGCTCTCCCAGGACTTCAAATTGTAAATCAAATTGTAAATTTAATTTAATCTTATTCTAATTTCCTAAAGTGTAAATTTCCTAAATCTCAATTGTAAATTTTAATTTAATTTTCACAACCACGAGCGGTTACTCAAAGCATTTCACTACACATTGTACCATGTATGATTATGTATGTGATAAATAAAATCTGAATCTGAATCATGGTACCAAAATAAAAGTATACTTTGTATCACATCTTGTGGTTAATTTTGCTTTGGTGCCAAACTAATGCCCATTTTGGGAACAACATATGTGACTTGTCTATACGCTCCAAAGTGTATTTAGATATTTTTGTTTTGTCCATAGACTCCAAAGTAATGGAGGGGGTAGAAATTACAAATCCTGGGTAAAAATTATAGTAAAATATAGTAGTGTCTTATAGCAAAGATACTCTTGAACCACAGTTTAATCCATGCTATCAGTTTGTACTTCGTGCTGTGCTTAATCATACCATGGCTTATTACAGTTTTAGGCCATTTTTTCAGCTAGGGGCCTGTGCTTTTTAAATTATCTGGCCTCCCAAAGGCTGAGCAAGCAGAATTTCATTCCCAATGGTATCACTGGAAAAGTGAGATAAACACATTGGCCTATTTGTGAAGGGATAAGATCTGTTACTGGCAAAAAATAGATGTGTTTTGCTTTATAGAATCTTAGCACATCTGTTTCAAAAGTGTTTTTTTGGGGGGGAGAAGACAAAAGAAGTATACTGCTGAAACGTAGCCCTCTTTTCACTAACTTTTAGCAGCACTATTAATGGGTTCTCTGTTGGGCTACAAATGTGGTACTGTATATGTGCCAAAATTTGCACAACCTAACTCATTACATTGAATAAACTACAACATATTAATCTTTATGTCTTTGATTTTTATTTTACTTTTCTGTTTTCGAGAGTACTAAAGGTAGTTAAAATATTTAATTGTGAAAACAGTATATAAAATGTTATGAACACTACAAAAACATGGATCTTTTAAAATTTGCTAACACCCAAAAACTAGAACTCAGATGCAAAATTTGAAAACAACTCTTTGTGTTTATGTGTATGTAATTGTATGAATGGCTTTCAAAATGCATTAGGATTCTTATTTAACTTATTTTTTCAAACAACTCTGCAGAAAATTTGACTTTCTTTGAGTCTTCTAAACTTGTTTTGACAGGCAGAAGATATATACAGCAGATGATAGATCGATTGAGAGAGAGAGGCAGGCAGGCAGGTAGACAGACAAGAAAAAGAGAGAGATTAGTTTACGAATTTTAAAATAGGACAGAAGCTTAGATATATGAACTACGGTAATCTGCCTTTTCCATTCAGCATTGCAATATGAATGACAGAAGCATAATGAGATCGTGATCTTTTGGACACGTACAGTCCAAAATCACAATTTTTACAAGAGTTTAACACAAATCTCACTAATATTTTGCATAAAAAGTATAGAAAATTATAGAAAAATAATATACATAAAAATAGTGTTGCTTCAGATCACCTCTCTTCTGGCACACCATTTACGCAGAGGCCCACTATTTCTAGAACAGTTAACAAGAATACTATGTAAGGCCTTTGCTTAAAAAAATCAATGCTAAGTTGGTGATATTTTATGACACAAAGGATATTATTTTGCCTATACATGCGAAAAACTAAGATTACTTAGTTCTGGCATTACAGGATTGTTTCTTTTTATGATAAAGGACTCTTAAACAACTACTGGTGTGTTGGGTATTTATTATAGGCCTCCTTGAGAGAAGCAATAAAAGATCAAATGAAATTATAAAACCAGGCACTTGTTATTTAGAAAAGGAAATATCATGATGTGAAGTAATCTGCTGGTGTGAAGTTGATTTTTTTCTACTAAAGAAAAGACAACTTTTGCTGGGTTTAAGACTACAAACTCTTCCACTTTTTACAATATTGTTCTTTTCTATTTTTAAAAAATTTCTACCTCTCAGGGCTTTTCTAACACTATGACTATATGACTTCTGATTAGCTATGGTTCTTCTGAAACAAGAACAGATAATTCTTAGAAATTCTAAATGTATATATGTGCATGTATTTATACATTTGTACATTTACCAGGCATTCTTGATGCAACTTTCTCCAATTTCTTAAATTCTTAGTTAGCATATTACTGTCAATGGAAATTATGAGATTATATTCCAAAGATCTTCAGACACTGGATGGTTGTTTATTAAAAATGCTTTACTAGTCTCTGCACTGAGTAAGAGATGGAATTAGCTGACTTCTAATCTAACTAACTCTACAGAATCTATGCCCAACTACTTTGAGTGTTTTAAAAATGTCAGTCCTGTGTTGGAAGGAAACTCCATCTGCTTCAGTTCCTTAGAACTAAGGAGAAATTTCCTGACACTTAAAACAATTACCGTAATCAGTGAAACAACTTGCCTCCAGAAGTTGTGAATGTTGACACTGGAAGTTTTTAAGAAAATATTGGATAACCATTCATCTGAAGAGGTTTAGGGTTTCCTGCCTAAGCAGGGGGTTGGACTAGAAGACCTCCAAGGTCCCTTCCAACTTTGTTATTCTATATATCGGGGTCCTGTTCAGTTCCAAGCTGGGAGAAAGATGCTGGAAATAAAATGAAGGGAGGCTGATTGGAAAGAAAAGTCCATTTATTAATGAACAGAACCAACGGGATTTGTGGTTCTGGTTCAGATTACAACTAGTTTGATGAGTACGTGTAAGTTTCAGAGATACTGCTAGGATTGCTATATCTCCGTGCAGGGCACTTCATAATAGCTGCAGGGCTGAAGCCTGGAACAAAATAACAGATTGCAGAGCCGTTCAAATTCTTTGAAGGAAATGCTTTACAAAGCATTAAAAGAGCTGTGTTTTTTCCAGCCTTATACTGGTTGCTTTGGAAGCTACATTTGGCTGCCTATACATGCATGTTCATTCTTGCCATTTGGCTCTGCCATAGAGATACAGCCAGGAATACTTTCAGAAGCAGCCATTTTGAAAAGACATATTACTTTAATGATAGGAAGGAAGATGTTTTACATATACCCCTGTGTTTTATGAAGCATAATGTTCAAAAGATTGCCGAGCCCTAAATCTTTTCTGCTGGACCAACTCTGCATTCTGAAAGATGAGGTGGTTACTTTAAGCAACATATGCAGTCTCAATTACAGTGGAACCTCCAGTCATGACCATAATTAGTTTCAGAACTTCGGTCAGCACCTGATTTGGTCATAACTGAAAGTGAGACTGACTGTGCATGCATACACCCCCCAAAAAAAGTGTGGAAAAATTGGCGCAGAAGGGGAAATCAGCCGTGCCATGTTTGATCACCACCCAAGTTTTTGTTCGTGACCTGATGCAAACAGTTTGCAAAATTTTTGGTCGGCGCCCGATTTGGTTGTGGTGAGAGGTGTTCGTGACTAGAAGTTCCACTGTATTGCCAAAATAAAAATGGGATGAAAATCTTAGGAAATCATAGTTTGTTCAGCAAATAAGCGTAGAGTATATGTGGCAAATACTCTCTCAATTTAACCAACATGTTCAGTCTATCAAGCTGTAAAGAATTTGAATACTCAATATATCTGCTCATGTTTAGCCTGAAGTATTTACCATAGAATATATACTTTTACACCATTTTTTAAAAAAATTACCAAAGGTACAATTGCTATTTTTACACCATCATTCTCAGTTAACTTCCTTCTGATTGCAAGAATGCAAATCATTTGTCAGCAGTAATCAGTATGTCAAATATTTTTTACACTCCTGAGCACTCTGACTTACTGAAATGGAATTGGCTTTCAGCCACTAATATCCTTTTTTGAAATATATGATTTGTTACACTACTAGAAGAACATAGTACCCTCCTGTTCCAGCTTATTTCCTTTATTTGCGTCAGTCCAGGTTTTATATCATGTAATTATGTGCATTGTTATATTAAATATATATACAATTTTTCATTTTGACAGTCTAATGAGTTTGACATTGTAGTCACCCAAGTTTATAATTTTGTGGAATATTTTGCCATCCAAATAGCAATAAATAGAAAATGTTTTTGTTGGTAAGATAGATTTTATTTGTAACTCTCAGTATTGTTCAATATATCCACTTGGTTAATAAACAATTCTTAGAAAGACTCAGGAAAATGAAAAGAGGATATAAGATTTAACATATTTCATTTTTAATCCCGTTTTAATCCTGTTATAATCTGAACCTCCCCCCAAGCTGGGACGATCCAAATATGATGAACTGTACTAGCCCAATTCATCTAGATTCTAGAACACTTCTTTGGTGTTACATATTGGAGTATAAGAGCATAAAATTTCAGTGGAAACCAGTATTCTTACAAAAAAGAACACCAAGATTGCACTGTGCAATATTAGAGCATAGCTGAAAGAGATCTCCAGAACACTTGATTGTTTTTGCTTGTGAAGAAAATAATTTTGCTTTCTTTAAGACAGAGTTCCCTAACCTTTCCAGCTTTGAAGACCAGCAGATGTGGGAGGCAGAGCGGGTGGTTTTGTGCATGTGGCCAGCAAGCACGTGCATGTACGCAGTTCCATTTGTGTAAGAGGTGTGAACACATGCCTGCTGTTCATGCAAATGGAGTGCATGTGCATGCACTTGCACATTGCTCGCACAAGTGAGGATGCTTGTGTGCATGTGCATGCCCACCTACCATTTCCATGGCCCAGTTGCAAACACCTCATGGCCCCCTAATCCAGAACGCCTGCTTTAAGATATTCAATAGAGTTGAATAAATATATGTTTCGTGAGAGAATTATTACCAGCAGCAACTGGTATAATATAATTATAGCAGCAACTGGTATAATATAAATGTGTGCAGGGGACTTCTGGATATGGTATATTCAGGTGTGCAAACATATAGTATCTTGCTTCTAATATCCTACTAGAAAATCTCCAAGGTTCCTTCCAGTTGTGTTATTTTGTTATGTCCTGTGTATTACCATAAATGCTAAATGTCAAAGATAAATAGTCAGAAGGGGAGACAGAAAACAATTTTTATAAAACACAAATACAAATCCATAATCCAGCAAATATATATTACAGATTAATGTTACAGTGTGATATTATAGATCAGTGGTGGCGAACCTTTTATTTACTGAGTGCCGAAAAGTACATGTTTTGTGTGTGCCATCTGCACTTGCATGCGGCTCCTCCCCGTGCGCTGCATGTGCAACTGCATCATCTGTGCATGCATGCAGCTTTTGCACATGCAATACACATGTGCTGTGCGCAGGCACTCATGCACACATGAGCAATCTCCTTGCATGCGCAGAGAGAGCTCCAATACCAGCTGGATTTCCTGCTGCAATCATGAGCATGCATAGCAGACACCCGAAGATCAGCTGGGTCTCTGCAATCGCGCACGCATGCATATGCAATTGCATGTGCATGCTTAGCTGGAGGTAAGTTGGCCGACAGCTTGTGTGCCCAGCAAGATGGTTCCGCGTGTCACTTGTGGCACCCGTGCCATCAGTTCACCATCACAGTTATAGATTGTGATTAGTGTAATATTATAGCTTAATGTGAGGGCATTGACTTCTTCACTGCATGTTACCGAATAGGACCTTTCAAAAAAATTGGCACTAGATGTGATCTCAATAAGTTAGGAAAGGTGATAGGCATAAGAAAATAAGACCAGAAGTAGTCCTCTCTTACCAACTGCTCATTTGGTGATTGTTCAAAGTTATGACAGCACTGAAAAAGAAACAACCAGTCCGTAAACACTGTGTCTCTTTTTTAATAGTAAGTTTGTTAAAATTACAATTATAATGATGAGAAACCAATACAACCCACAAGGAAAACAAATAGAAGGTGTGCAAAATAAAAAGAAAATAGAAAAACAGAAAATAAATAAAAAATAAGAACTGAGTAAAGAAAAAGTTGATTGCCACAATTTACTTCTGCAAGCTGCTTTAACATATTTACAGTTATTGAACCAGCAAAATGGTGTAAGAACGGTATATTTTAATATTGTTAACGGTATATTGTTTTAATAATCCTAATTTTGCTCAGTGCTTTGTTGATCTGTCCTCTTTTCTCTTTTTCTTCTTTTTAACTAACAGAACTGTTGTGAAGCCAAAATAGTCCCCAGATCTAGTTCACACAGAATCATAGTCCTGATGGACTTCATTTGGTTTTACACAGTTGCAATTTAGGATCTGAATATATCCCAGTTGGCTTATTTATGTGCTGAATTTAAAAAAAAAGGATTTGGTGTCCAGTGTGTAATTTCTCCTGACATGTTATTTAACTGATGTCACAGAAAATAGAGATCAAATCCTGTCTTTAAAGTCATTCCTACTGCTTATTTTATAGTTTGCCCTTACAGTATAAACCAGAAGCAAATGGTCATCATTCTGAATGAGAGCCAAGGTTCTTGTAGTAAATGCTTAGGTCTGTATTTTTAATGTTGCATTTCATGCTGGTTTGGGAACATTTAGTTTAACATTTTAATATATAACGTGTTGGTACAGTTGCATATCAGTAAAAGATTTGAGCAAAGAGAATGATTAGCAGCAGTGTGGAAATTGGTTTTCTTGTATTTAGGAGATATGCTTATCTCAGGCTGATTTCAAAAGCATGTTCCTCATCTAAAAGCTGCATTAGAATAAATTGTGCTTCTGTAAAAATGATTGAAAAGTAGTCTGTAAATGTGTAAAAACACACTTAACTGTCACTTAATCCTTTAAACTGGAAATGCCAAGGAAAGAAGAAGGCATTTTCCATTTGCAAGCATGCACTTTATTGCTGAGCAATATTCTTCCTAAAATATTGACCTTTAATGTGCTCTTTGGATGTTAAATGGAGAATATGTAGCTCTAGATTTTACATTGTCAGGAGCAATAATGATCTCACACTACCTGCCTTTAAAAACATCTTGCTCTGCAGGAGTTAGCAAATGAAATATTTGTGAAGATGTTTAGTAGACATGTAAAAAGCTAAAAAATTCTGGAGTCAAATACATACATTGAGTCAGAGGATTTTTAAAAAAAATAGTATATAATTGAAACCAGAGCTTTTTCTTTTGGGATTGCTGAACAAAATATTAGTTATGAAAAAAGTTATGGAACTTTGTTTTTGTAAATGATGACTGCAGTGAAGTGAAATTATTGTATGCATAAAGATACAAAGATTCATCACTATCCACAATGTCTCATTTGATTTCTTTGATCAGGGAAAAGATATGTATGTTTATTGCTGAGTGGAAATCCTTGATAGACTTTTTGTACAAAACAGAAAAAATGAACTTAATATATGAATTTAATTATTAGAAGAAAAAAACAGATTATAGAACAAAGGAAAGTCATCTTGCATCCATAGAAGAAGAGATTAATTTACATTTATACTTATAACTGCTATAAAAAAAAACAAACTATTTCTCTGTATTTTTTTTCTGTTTTTCTTTTACTTTTTTCTTTCTTTCATCTTTAACTTTCTCTCCAATTATTTTACTTTTCTTCTTCCTACTTTAGTTTGTATCAACTTTTAGTTCCTTTTTTAAAAAAAAAAT
>JAEANM010011416.1:0-15285 GCA_017656035.1 Myanophis thanlyinensis | reverse complement strand
GTCCCTGGGGATGCGGCACCAAGGGAGGCTGGCTGGAGAGGCAGCGGGGAGGCCCCCCACAACACCCCCCCAAGGCAACCCTGGGCTGGGCAGTGCTCCGGCACCCGCCTGCCCCGCGCTCCCTCTCCCACCTGGACTCTCCCTCTGCGGCCGCCGGGCTGCGCTGGACACCGATGCCAGCAGGCGGGTGGTGGCCAGGAACCACCAGGCTGCATCACCCGCATCGCCCCGCTGCCTGCCCGCCCACCTCTGCTGCAGCCGCAGCTCGCCCAGAGAAAAGCCGCCAGCCACCTCGGCTGGCACAAAAGGTCCCCGCTCGCCCCACGGCCTCTCCCGCAAAGGCTTACCTTGCGTCGCGGGGGGAATCCGGACCTCCGCACAGCCAGGCAGGACCAGTGGGGGCTTGGAAACCCCACCCCAGGCTCTGCACAGCAGACAGGCTGCCAGAGCTTCAAGGGGACAGGACTTTCCCTTTTTTCAAACCTCCTCCAGCTTCTGCAGTAGCGGCAGCCGGCAGAGGTTTGAAAATCCCTTCCCATGAGAATAAGATTCCTCCGCCGGCCGCCGCTATTGCAGAATCTGGAGGAGGTTTGAAAATCCCGCCCCATGCGAGAAGGATTCCTCCTCCGGATTCTGCAGTAGCAACGGCTGGTGGAGCTATCCCCCTCGCATGGGGGGGGGGTATTTTCAAACCTCCGCCGGCTGCAGAATCTGGAGGAGGTTTGAAAATCCCGCCCCATGTGAGAAGGATTCCTCCGCCAGCTTCTGAAGTAGCGGCGGCCGGCGGAGCTATCCCCCTCGCATGGGGGGGTTTTCAAACCTCTGCCGGCTGCAGAATCCGGAGGAGGTTTGAAAATCCCCCCCATGCAAGGAGGATAGCTCCGCCAGCCACCGCAACTGCAGAATCCAGAGGAGGTTTGAAAATCCCGCCCCATGCGAGAAGGATTCCTCCGCCAGCTTCTGAAGTAGCGGTGGCCGGCGGAGCTATCCCCCTCGCATGGGGGGGATTTTCAAACCTCCTCCGGATTCTGCAGCCGGCGGAGGTTTGAAAATCTCCCCCCATGCGAGGGGGATAGCTTCGCCAGCCGACGCTACTGCAGAAGCTGGCGGAGGAATCCTTCTCGCATGGGGCGGGATTTTCAAACCTCCTCTGGATTCTGCAGCCGGCGGAGGTTTGAAAATACCACCCCCCCATGCGACGGGGATAGCTCCGCCGGCCGCCGCTACTGCAGAATCCGGAGGAGGAATCCTTCTCGCATGGGGCGGGATTTTCAAACCTCCTCCGGATTCTGCAGTAGCGGTGGCCGGCGGAGGAATCCTATTCTCATGGGGAGGGATTTTCAAACCTCTGCCGGCCGCCGCTACTGCAGAAGCTGGAGGAGGTTTGAAAAAGGGGAAAGTCCTGTCCCCTTGAAGATCTGGCAACCTGTCTGTTTCTCACTGTCAGAAAATTTCTTGTTAGTTGTAGGTTGAATCTGTCTTTAGTAATTTTCCATACATTACTTGTCTTGCTTTCAGGTGCTTTGGAGAATAAGTCCCCCCCCCCTTCTTTATGACAGCCTCTCTAATATTGGAACACTGCTATCATGTCACCCCAGTCCTTCTTTTAGTTAGACTAGACATACCCAGTTTCTGCAACCATTCTTCATATGTTTTATTCTCTAGAGCATGGGTGTCAAACTCGATTGCATCACATGATATATCATGATTTACTGTGAGGTTGTTTTCCTTTGCAGAACTGGGATGGATGTGGCCAGACCATGGGCCACCAGTTTGACACTCCCTGCTCTAGAGTCTCAATATCTTTTTTGTACTATGGTTACTAAAATTGGATGCACTATTCCAAGCCTGGTCATACTAAAGAGTATAAGCACATTTCGTTCTTATTTTTTTTTTCTCTTGGGTAGAAAATTTGTTATGCAATGATTATTTTGTGCCAAATCCAGACTTATATTTGATCCATCCTCTTAATGACATAGTTTTCAGGTAATGATTTTTAAAATCTAAATTTCTTTCTAATAGTCTGGCAAGTCAACATATCCAAAGAGGGAAGTATCAATAAATGAAGGCATATATGTGTTCCAAAATAATAATACACTCTGCCAGAGAGAAGTTTTCAGAGGATGGGCTCCAGCATGAGTACAAAAGCTTGGAAGACTAAACTTTTGGTCCCGGTGACCAACCTAGATTGGATCCTGCAAAAGTATCAGTGTTATACATTCACCTTGCATAAAATAAACACTTCTCTTCATCCCCAGTTTGAGCTTTTAATATCATGGCAAACCACGTTTTAGCAGCTGCAGTTTATCTCTTTATAAAAGAACAGCAGTTGATTCTGCATGTCACCAGTTCATTTATTTTATCCCTTGAAAATGATTAAAGACACAGAATCCAACCCAAGTATGTATGTTTGAAGGTAGGAACTTTTCTCCATTGCCATATACTGTAATTTCTGTGTTCAGAGTTTACTTACTCTGGCTTAACTATAGTTATTCAATTCCTGCATGTTTTTGCATTCATACTAAATCATAAATGAATCACATTAGTTTGCTAGTCTAAGGCAACCCTGCCTTAAGACTTTTATTCCTGTCCATTATTGATTTTACTTCTTAGTCCCATTAGCAAGGGCCAATGCAACCCTCTTTTCAAAGTGTCTCTCCTCTCAATGGCAAGACAGGGTTAGTCCTCAGTACTACTGTATCAGAACAGAGCTTGCTGCCAGACCCCCCCCCCCCCCACCTCCTGATACAAACCCGAGGCAAGCTGTTAATCTGTATTTTATGCTTTCCCCAGCTGAAAGCTACCCACTCTTTCGGCTGTCCTGTCCTTGCATGGCAAGTTGCAGTCCAAAATATCAGCTGGAGACTGGTGTGGCTGAGGGAGGCAAGATGAAGATAGAGTCTACAGTCTAATTCCTCTACACACTTCTGGAGGACTCTTCCGTTTGCTTCTGGCATCATTAGAGTCAGCCATGTCAGAAGAACTGAGGGCTTCTTCCAAGTGCATGCTTAGTCATGAAGCCATTATCTCTGTTTCCATTCCCCATATGCAAGTATGGATTACGATCATATACCTTACGCTGAGAATTGCTCTCCATGTACAAGTGAAAAAAAAATCAACTCTTTTTAAAAAAGACTTTAACATATAAAAAGTAGTAAAGCACACAGGTATAGTAAATGGCCATCATGGTTTGAGGCCATAGGTTTGTAATCCAATAGCTAGTTTTATTAACTGGGTTAACTGTAAGTGCTGGGTTTTCTTGAAAACTTAATATGGGCAGCAGGTGACTTTGCAATTTATCTAGAAAAATGACTAAACTGGGGAAGTAGGAAGCACTTTGGGGGCTTCAAAGAGAAATAGTGGAAAACAACTCATTATTAGTCAGCTTTGGGGAAATGGCTGTTTGTGATTATGATATATACCATTGTAGAGATTTTGCAAATAAAACTCCATACCCTTCCCCCCACGTCCATAGCCTTTCTTCTAACTGTGCACAGCCATGAAGGTTCATTTCCCTTATAATCAATGGCACATGCATTTTTATTTCTTATATATTATTACTGTATTGCCGCCTATATTATGAATGTGGCTCCAAGGCTCCCTTTCATTCATGACCTTAGCCTGATGATATTTTGAGCTAGAGGGTGTAGAAAAACTCTTTCAAAGCTCAGTAAACCAGACTCCTATAAATAAATTTGCATATGTAAAACTGGTGATTCACTCACTCCCTGTTTAGATCTGCAGATAGTTTTCTTAGAGACATCCCAAAGCTCTCACTATATTTACCAAGACCTTTCTGTAACTAGAGCTCACGGAAGTTAGTGAGGCATTCTAGGTGGATATTTTAAAAATTGCATTATGTATTGTACAAAGTCTTAAAGGGCTTTCAGATGCAATCATATAATCTTTATTGAAATATAATCCAACAAAATTTAATACAATTTACTTCTGAGTAGATACATATGACTGCAGTAGATATTGTACCTATGATACATATTCCTGGTGGGTTTTAGATTGCAGTTTTTGGGTACTAAGCAATTCCCCCCCCCCAATAAAATGGGTATGAAAAATAGTTTTACTAATAACCTTAAATGCTGAATGCATCTAGAAAACTGAAAATTATATGCCTTCCTTTAGCTCTTATATTTGTAAATTGCATAACAATATAACATATAGTTTGACCTTTTTATACTTCAACAAAAGCTCAGATTAGAACTGTTTGGTCCACATTATTCCTTTCAGGGATAATATATTTTATTTGTAATAATTCCATTTTCTAAATAAACTAAATAGATATAAATAACACACACATATATAAATACTTACACACACATGCATACACATATATATTTATAAAATATAAATAAACGAAAGATGATCACTGAACTGAATTCATCCTTCTCTCTCTTATTTAAAGAAAGTAACTACTAAAAGTGCTGCAAACGTGTTGATTATGATTAATCCTAATCCAGCTGCATCTTGTTCGTTCACTAGCCACACCCCCTTCTTTTGATTGGTTTAGGTAGCTTCATTTAGTCTTCTGTCTTGTTCAACCTGACAAAGGAAAGAAAGAATTAAAAGAAGAAAAATATTGATGGTAACACCTAAAGTAGAAAGGTTTGCTCTTAAAGAGGGAAAGGAAAGGGTGATGTTTGTGTGGTGATTGTTTATGAGGAAGTAACAGCAAACTTTTACACCTAAGAAGAAGTGTATAGCTGGGAGTAAACAAAGATTTGAGAAGTGTGATGCTACTATTAATTTTTCCTTCTTTTCTTTCAGGGATATAATAGCTTTTTAATAAGCTATGGCTTTTGTGGAGGCTGCATTACCCCCAGCTGGTATCCTGGGGGGTTTTAACAACTTCCAGGATATACAATCTGAAAGTTTCCAGGTGAGAAGTTGTGGGGGGATACTGGCTGGCTGGTTGAAGGTATCCTCTGGTAAGAATTAAAAATGTCTGAAGGGGAAGGAAGGTGCTAGTAAGTATAGGCTCCCAGCTGGACCAAGGCAGTTTCTTAACAAAATCAATGTTCCTTTCCAGAACAGCTGTGGCAAGGTTTGTAAACCTTGCATTTTAGGAGTTACCCTAGCCTGATAGTGGAAAGAGAGTAAGGAGCCATTATTGGTCCATTATAAAGAAAGTAATAGAACAGAAAGTTTAGGGCACCAAGTTTTCCTTCTGAAGGAAAGATGAGATATAATGCTAATTAGATAAATAGAAGTTGGTGATTTTGGAGTGCTTATGTTTGTTTAAGCCCATTCTAATGTGTAGAATGTTTCCATGTTTGGAACATATTTCATGATGATAGTAAGACAGAGATAATGTTATGTAGTTTTAGGGTGTTTTTCCCACCTTAAATTAAGAGATGTGTTTGTGCAGACCTGATATGCACATAACTAACCAGAGCTAAAATTTAATCAGTGAGTTGAATCAGTGAATATAATGCTTCTCAGAAGCAACTTTCCTGAAGTCTTCTGGAACTCTTGATATAATCCTGTAATCAATGTGAAAGGAACAAAATGGCCCTTTCTCCCATTGCCGGTATTTATTGTTTGTAAGACAAACTTATTCATGATTAAACCATGTTTTTTTAACTGAATAAAATGCTGTAGCCTCACACGGACTGAATCACAAATTAATTGTAGGAGCTGAATTCACACTTCATATTAGCTTGCAATTCATGCATAGCTTTATTGGTCTTACATTGATTATGCATCATCGTTTATTTTTAAAGTCAGTTTCTCCAGTTTCTCGTTTATTAGCACAAAACTGT
The DNA here is from genome assembly GCA_017656035.1 of Myanophis thanlyinensis. Lineage (NCBI taxonomy): Eukaryota > Metazoa > Chordata > Lepidosauria > Squamata > Homalopsidae > Myanophis > Myanophis thanlyinensis. Next base: position 9,511 of record JAEANM010011416.1, on the reverse strand, counting down.
ATATAGAAGAAGAGATTACCTAAACTGCAAGGATCCTATCCCTTGACTCTTATAGTGGGATTAAGGTTCTAATAGGGAGGAAAGGGGACCTTGTTGCCATAGGAAAGCAGAAGTTAGAAGGAAAACATCATAGTTTAAAACTGCCGAATTCCAAGCAGAAGCCATTGTATTATAGTTGTTATACCTTAATTGAAATGCTATATTGTAAAGTGCATAGATGTGGTTATGTTTGTTTACAGTAACCTACTTTTTAAAAAGTAGTTCATCCAGAAAGAAAAATATTACATACTTACAAAATAATGCTTGAGTAATAAATATATTTTAGGCCCAGTAAAATATGGCATGTGGTGTACAGAATTCATCTTCAGGCAGATCTTATTTTTTAAAAAACAGGAAAACATGAATTCAAAAAATAGGATAGGAATCTGTCCCTCTGACCTGAAAAAACCTAATACTCTACCTCATACATCTTGATTTTTTTTCCTATAGCATCTTGCACCTTGCTCCTATAATTCTACTTACTTATAGTAGTATCCATGGTTCTATGAACAGTTTGATTTGCTTTTTACTGTAGTGGAACTCTAATATCCCTAGAGGAGTTGCAAATTTTCTTTTGGCTGACATTGCTTCACACAGGAAACTAATATTACTAATACTATTAATATTGATAATATTTATTAATACATACTGTTATTTATATACACACATATATTTATATTATATACTCCTAACTGTAAAATGTTATATACATATAACTTCATAATATTTAGTATGTAAAGAGTTTTTATTCACAAAATAATTTTGTAATCTTGTCGATTCATTTTTAATACTAAGTTTTCCTAATGTTATCTGCATTTATATCATAGTGTCTATTTTAATTTCTCCTTTGTAGCATCTCATAATTTCATAAAATGGTGGTCAGAGGTCATAATAAATTTAAACTGATAATTTATCATACATTTTGTAGTTTTAGGTCAGAACCTGAATACAAGCAGTGGAGATACTGTATGGTATCAGATCCAATTTTGGGAAGAAATAAAATATTGCTGCTTCTGTATTGATTACCCTGCTATAATACTACACAGATTGTAAACAGTTTTATTGTACTGTTTTTACTCAATCCTTACAATAATGTCATGCTCTTCTACTTTTCTAATGTTAGTCCTTGAAAGTCTAGAATAGAATAACCATAGGAAGCTGTCCAAGCCTGAAAAAGCTTCCTGAGTAGTGAATGTTTCTGTTGCCTGTTTCTAAGGGCCGGTGAGATAACTAGCATTCAGCCTCTCCCAACTCTAAGACACAAACTTATGCAGCCTTGTGATAGTGGGCTTATCTCCACCTTAATGGCAGGCTCCAGCCTGTGCCTGCCCTGGTTTCTGAAGCTCGTCTATCACAACTTTTGTGACCTGCTTCTGTCTTTCAATTAGTGAAAGGCACTTACTACAAGTCTATCAAGAGTCTGCTTATTTCCCCCCAAGCTTCTACCTGCATTTTATACCTGAAATGCTGGTAGACACAATTTATTTCATGAGCTATTTACTTGTTTTCTAGTGGTGGAAGACAGAAGACTGCCCTGAAGCTCCATCTCTGGAGTTCTTGGAGTCAAACCAACCTGAGGGGATCCAGCATGTCAAGCAGGAGCACGACGAAGCCTATTGGGATCTTGACTTTCTCCTAAGAAATTTTTCTACCTCGGGGCAAAATGCCGGTCTTTCTCGAGTTGACCAAGAGGACCAAATCTCTGCTGTCTGTCAGACAGGGTCAATTGAGGAGGAAGTCAAAGAAAAACTCCCAGGAAGCCTGAAGGTTCCAGAAGTTCCTGGTCCCTCAGGCTCGGAAGTCCAGAACTCTGTGAACTGTACCCCAGTTCTACCCAGTTATTTCCAGGATATAATAGAGCCCAATAAGGGTCTAGTATTTTCCAACAATCAGTTGCCACACTTTGCCCAGGGAGATTCTATGGCTCTTGCCACAGCAGGGCAACAGCCCAGGGAGCCCAGACAAAGATCTCTTGGGCAATATTATCATTTAACCTGTGAAACCTATGTACAGCCAAGTCCTCACTTGCTAGGCAAACATGCTTCTTACAATCAGCTTCCATCAGCTGCAGTGGCTTCCCAGCTGCCACATTGCAGTCTGCTGAATGGTTACCATCCTTTCTCCCATAGTCCATATCAAGCCCGAGTTCAAATGTACCAGACAGATTCTGTTCTCCATGCTCTGCCACTCCTTGGTTTCAGGAAACCACCTTCGCCTATCAGAGAAGCCATAGCCAAGCCAAGGAAGGGACACAAACAATGGCCGCACAAGCGGCCTGCTAGTCACATCTGCAGTCATCCTAGTTGTGGGAAGACTTATACCAAGAGCTCCCATCTCAAGGCTCATCTTCGCACACATACAGGTAAGAATAATACAGAAGCTGGGTGCAGCTGGGTGTTGGATCTTGGGGCATTTTATTCTTTGCTCTGGGGCCTTAGAAATTGCTCGCCTCCTGTTGAGTTTACCTTCTGCTGTGTCTGCTGAATATCTAAGGTTTGGATGTTGCACTATGTGGTGACACCCTTACCCTGAGACTTGGGGAGGGAGGAAGTGGGAAAGCCTGTCATTTTGGGCTGCTTATTTCTTCAAAATTCTCTGCATGAATGTTAACTTTTAAACTTAAAATAATGACCCTCCTTGAGTAGCACCAGGACATCGTGGTACTGTCTGTTTTACAGGAGAGAAACCATATCACTGCACTTGGGAAGGATGTGGTTGGAAATTTGCCCGTTCAGATGAGCTGACTCGCCATTATCGTAAACACACAGGACAGCGTCCATTCAAGTGTCACCTCTGTCAGCGTGCTTTCTCCCGTTCGGATCACCTCTCTCTGCATTTGAAGAGACACGTGTGACAAATATAAACATTTTGGACTGCAATGGATGTTCTTAGTGGGATAGTGATTATGGGGCATGGGGGGGGTATCTTGGCATGTTTCCATGTTTCCTACAAAATAGGCACACTTGCCCTTGTCCTTGGTAGTATTATATTAGCCAAGAAAATGTAATGAAGACTAGTTACCCGTTGGACCCCCAAACTGAAGGATTTTGGAATCTCAGCTGTGTTATTCTATCGCTACTAAAAACTCATATGATAACCATATTTTGAAACCTAAATTAGGCACATGTCTTTTTCTTCCTACTAAATAGCATTCCAGATCATAAAGCTATTGTCATCTAGGATATACAAGAACCTTTTGTATTTCTTTGTCCTTGCAGTAAGAAGATATTGTCTTTTCCATAGTCACTCTAAAATATTCCTGTAGGTATGATCTACTTCGGTTTAATTCCAGAGATATGAGGAAGGGATCTAAGGCAGCAGTGGAGCCAAAGTATTTGGTCTAGTGTGTTCTTGCATATATTTTCTGACTAAATGAAATTGGGATAAAGGCTAGGGTCTATAGATAGAAGTATTACAATGAATGCATTGAAGTTTCCATCAGCAGCAAATCCTGGAAATGGGTTTTATCTTTATCTTCTATTAGGATCAAATGTTGAACAAGCTGATGGAGTAGTCCTTTCCGCTGGGCTAAAAAATAAGGGTACAAAGGAGTTCCTTTATTATACCTGGCATAGTTTCATTAGTGAAAAATCTGCATGTATCAAATTGATAATTCCTTTTTTTATTATGTTTTGTATCTATCAAACTGAACAATTATGATGCAAAGGAGAACCCAGCTGATTTTTAACAGTTGTGTGTTGAAGATTGTTAATTTCTTATGCAAATTAGACCAGCTAAAAAAAGGCCTGCATCTTAACAGCTATTAAAAGGCCACCACTCAATGTCAAATGAGCCTTTGGTTCTGTTACTTTAATTGTGGGTTCACAATGCTAAGTCAAAAAACGAGTTGCATGTTTCTGGCATAATGTTATGCAACCCATAGGTTTGACTTCCATGGCTCATGGCTTTGTATATTATGCATAGTTTATTCAATAAACCATGCATAATAAACCATTTTCATCAGCTCAAGATTGACTCAGCCTTCCATCCTTTTGAGGTTGGTAAAATGAGGACCTAGATTGTTGGGGGCAATATGCTGACTCTGTAATCTGCTTAGAGATGGCTGTAAGCATTGTGAAGCGATATATACAGTAAGTCTAAGTGCTATTGCTAATGCCTGTTGTGTTACATGAATCCAGCCAATCAGGGTTGAAACTCAACAGGTTCTAGCAGGTTTAGTAGAACAGGTAGTAAATTTTCTAAGCAGTTCAGAGAACTGGTTGTTAGAAGAATCTCCTTTTGTTTTTTTCCACTTTACAGGGTTAATCCTGAAGAAAGGCAGGAAAAAACCATTTTGGTGTTTCTAGCCTAATCTTTATTGCCCTGCTTACAGAAATTGCCCACCCAGTCACATGACCCCCCCAGCCATGCCCACAGAACTGGTAGTAAAAAAAATTTGAATTCCACCACTGCAACCAATGTATAGCTGGTGTGCAAGCAAGAGACATTTGGGAAATTGCTATGCAAAAAGTCTGAGCTGTTATCTGAATGTTTAGATGTAGCTCCAAGATGACTAATCATCTGTAAACCTGGCATTTTGAAAAACAAAACTTATTAGCTGTTCTGAGCTGCCGCAGGTCTCCAGCAACAAAATTGTATTCTTCATATCAAAAGAAAATCTGCAACCTTTTTAATTTTTTAGAGGGAACAGCTTTTCCTATGAGTTTAAAGAAGCTGCAGCTGAGCCAATACTTTAGAGTCACCTCAACAACAATAATCACAGAAAGATTACTTTTGGTCATCTCCAAATACTGGCTCATCTTGCCTGTTACCCTCCACAGAAGTTATGAGCATTAATATTCTCATTCCTGGGAAGATAAAGAAGGGATATCCCTGGTCAGTGAGAACAGACATTTTAGCAAGCACTCTGCCACTTCTTTTCACTCTAGATTTGTTTTTGCAATGGGAGAATGCAGGATACTATGTGGGGGCTCAACTAATCTACATATATCTTCCCTCCTAAAGAGAGATCTGATGGTGTCAACACATATGGGATCCAGAGTTTTAAGGTGGGGTGAGGATAAATTCCTGGAGTCCCTTGTCTTGTCATTGGGGTTCACTTCATTGTGAAATTGCTTAATCCCACAGTTCAGGAAGAAATGTCACAAAGTTGTTGCTGCAGTTCCAGATGTCCCTCCAAGATAATAGGTGAAAACGCCTAATGGATGTTGCCTGCCTTAGAGTGTTGAGCTAAAAGGGGAATGTTCACTGAAGCAATGAAAATTATTTAAAACTGTTTCATTCGTGGTGTGGGATGTGAGATGGAGGCAATGTCCCTGGGGGCCAATGAAAAAGCTATTGCCAGGACAGGTTGGTTCTGGGATTAGGGCATGTGGAGAACTTGCCCTATGTTTGAGCGTAGAATGGTAATGGTTGGCAGTTGGTTGCCAGGCAACATATTCCTATGTGATGGCAACTGGCCTAGGGAGTGACACTTAGAGGGTATATTTGATTGGCTGGCTTGGTGATCACTAGCTGATGTCCTGATGAATCTGTTCCTGAGTGGCAGGTACCAGGTAAAGGCCTCAGTTTCACGACACACATACAAACATGCAAGTTGGCTATACGAAAATATGACATATATCTGGCCAATTCTTCTAGACTTCTGTTAATTTTGTAATATGTTTTTATGTATGCAATGGATCACATGCACACTGATTTTGGGGTGTCCTCTAATGTAGTGGTTTGATATTTCTAAATGCTTGAATAGCTTGATCTTTTCTTTTTCAGTGTCTCCAATCCTTGCTTGCAAATGTATTGATTGTCTGTACGAAAGAAATTGCCCAACTAAGGAATTGTGGAACATGAAAATGGCTCTGAGTCGAAGCAGCAAACTCAAGCAAAAAAGTCCAGGGTGTGTTTTAACAACTTTTGTTTGCAGCCTGATTTTGAGAAAGAGCTACTGTAATTGTGAACATGGGATCTGATCAGGCCATGGGAAATAAGTTACGGAAAACGTATCTTTAGCATACTGAAAAAGGAGCAGTGTGGATCAAACTAGATACAATATTTACACTTCTCTTGTACCTATTCAGGAATAGCAATACCATCACCAAGAATTTGGGGAAACCATTTGGGGGTTTTCATACAGGTACAAGAAACAAATTCAGCATTTAGGAAGTATGGTGGATATAAAAAGAACATACCTCTATTAAAATGCAAGGTTTTTGAGATGTAAAAATCAAACCAAGATAAATCACTTCAGAATTTTTCCTCTTTTAACATATACTGTAAGCTGTACAATGGAACCATTTGGGGCTTTTCATACAGGTAGAAGGGCCTAGACCCAGTTTTGTATAATGGTTACCATTTTAGACTGGCATCAGAGATCCAGGTTCAGACTCGGGTTCCTGTTCAACCATGGAGTTGGCTGTCCAAATAAGCCAACAGTATTTTTCAACTGACTACAAAATACTGCTACAACTGGGCAAATTGCAATAAAGCAATATTTGTTTCCACATATACTCTCTATTTAACCAAAGAAGTTTTGTCCCACTATGCATATTAGAAATATGGGGAGGGAGACTTGATTATTCTCTCTTGATTTGGATCACCCCACTCTCTCTTGTCTTCTGTTTATACAAAGAATACCAGTAAGATTTAGACTTAGATGCCACCCCATAGTACTTTACAGCCCTCTCTAAGCCATTTACAGAATCAGCATATTGCCCCCAACAATCTGGGCGCTCATTTTACCAGCCTCAGAAGAATGGAAGACTGAGTCAACCTTGAGCTAGTCAGGATCGAACTCCTGGCTGTGAGCAGCGTTAGCCTGCAATACTGTATTCTAATCTCTGCACCACCAGGGCTCTTAAAGAAAATGTTAAATACACGTGGGCAAAGATGTTGGCTTCATCTTCACAGACCAAATTTAAGAAACCCCTCTGTAATTGAGTGAATATGATCAGTTTTAATTATAATCAGCTGTTTTCCTGAATGAGCAGACAGTATATATTTAACAACTTATAGACAGACAAATGCTTAAACACAGAACCTTGATTTTTTAGCCAACAGAAAAGATAGGTGATAAGTTTAAATGAGTATGAGAAGGAACATTCTCATTAGTGCATAAGAAAGAAAAAGAAATTCAGCATTTAGCAAGTGTGGATATAAAAAGAATTTAATTCTATTAAAATGCAAGATTTTTGGGATGTAAAAATCAAACCAAGATAAATCACTTCAGAATTTTTCCTCCTTTAACATTTATTGTAAAGTGTATAAGGGGGGGAAATAAAAATAATCTTACAATAACGTTGCATAAGTGTGTGCATCCTCTTATAAATAGGAATGTGAATTAATCACATTCAAACTAATGTTAAACAGTGCACACCTGCCATCACTTAAAATGACTCATCAAGTCCTACAAATGTTCAGCTGTTGTAGGATTTTTCTGATAGTTACTCAGTTGCCTCTTACAGCAAAAGCCATGGTCTGCTAAGAGCTTACAAAGCATCAAAGGGATCTCATTGCTGGAAGGCATCAGTCAGAAGAAAGGTACACAAAATTTCCAGGGCATTTGGGGCGGGGGAGTAAATATTTAAAAAACTTACAATAATGTAAACTTAAAGTAGTATTTTGTGGAAGCACCTTTTGATTTTATGACAGCATCCAGTCATTTAGAGTAGGAGCCTATCAGCATGGTACATCTTGCCTTGGGAATCTTTGCCCCTGCTCCAAATCTATCAGTCTGTGAGGCCCTCTTCAGGTCACCCCACAGATTTTCAATTGGATTCAGGTCTGGGCTTTAGCTGGGCCATTCCAAAACTTCGATCTTCTAGTGAAACCATTTTTTTGTTGTTGTTGATTTGGAGGCATGTTTTGGGTCATGGTCATCTTGAAAGGAGAAATTCTTCATTTTCAGCATTTTCGCAGAGGCCTGAAAGTTTTGTGCCAAAATTGGCTGATATTTGGAACTGTTCACTTTTCCTCTACCTTGACTAAATCCCCAAGTTCCAGCGGAAGAAAAGCAGTTCCAAAGCATAATGGTGCTACCATGCTTCCCTGCGTGTATGGTGTACTTTTGGTGATGCACTGTGTTGCACCAAACATACTTTTTGGGATTACGGCCAAAAAGTTCAACCTTGGTCTCATCAGACCATAACAGATTTCCCCACGTGCTTTTCTCAGACTTGATGTAAATTTTGCAAAATATAGCCAGGCTTGGATGTTTTTCTTTGTAAGAAAAGGCTTCCATCTTGTCACCCTACCCCGTACCCAGACATATGAAGAATATGGGAGATTGTTGTCCCGTGTAGTTACATATAGCCAGTATTTGCCAGACATTCTTACAGCTCCTTTAATATTGCTGGAGGCCTCTTGGCAGCAATTCTTGTTCTTGTTTTTTCATCGATTTTGGAGGAACATCTAGTTCTTGCTTTTCACACTTATCAGTTGGGCAGGAAGTATTACTACTCGGATTTACCAGAATGCCCCACATTCCCTCATCAACTTTCTCCCCTACAAACTCAGGAACTTTGAAGATGAGAATGCTTGGCTACAGGAATGGATCCATGAAGAACTTGCCCACGGTGAAGTCTGGCAGAAGGAATATGAGGCACTGATAAGACATCAGGCCCAGCTCTGTACCTTGCTACAGACCAAGAGGTGAGAGGCTGTCATGGGGATTCTCCCCAATTTTTCCTGGCAATTGCTAATCCCTCAAAAAGCTGGAGAAAAAATGGGCACCTTTGAAAATTATTTATTCATAATTCAGCCTAACATTTTTATATTTAGTCAACAATCAGGAACACTTTGCTCAATGTAGAGAAAAATAAGATTTTACACTTAGGCAAGAAAAATAGATTAAGTGAAACATGGCTCAATAGCAGCAACTGAGAGAGGGATCTTGGAGCCCTAGTGGACAATCACTTAAATATGAGCCAACAGTGTGCAGCACCCGCCAAAAAAGCCAATGCAATCCTAGGTTGTATTAATAAAGGGATAGAACCAAGATTGCATGAAGTATTGGTTCCACCTTAGTAAGACCTGAGAATACTGCATCCAGTTTTGGTTATCATATTATAAAAAAAGATACAAAGGCTCTGGAAAGAATACAGAAAAGAGGAAGAAAGATGGTTAGGGGGCTGCAGGCTAAAACATACAAAAAACAGTTGCAGGAATTGGGTATGTCTAGTCTTGTAAAAAGAAGAACTAGGAGTGACATGATAGCAGTGTTCCAATATTTTGAGGGGCTGCAACATAAAAAGAGAGGGTCAATCCATTTTCCAAAGCACCAGAAGGCAAGACAAGAAACAACGGATGGAAATTAATCAAGGATACAGACACAGCCAGCTTAAACTATCGCTGGCCATGGGGGGGGGATTCTATCCCACACGGAAGGGGCTCGCAATTTGGCCGTCCTCCTGGATGTACGGCTGTCGTTGGACGATCATATCGCAGCTGTCTCCAGGGGGGCCTTTTATCAGGTCCGTAGGATAGCCCAGTTGCGACCCTTTCTGGATCGGGGCGCTCT
>JAEANM010011415.1:0-15285 GCA_017656035.1 Myanophis thanlyinensis | reverse complement strand
TAACTATAGTCCGGCCCTCCAACGGTCTGAGGGACCGTGAACTGGCCCCCTGTTTAAAAAGTTTGAGGACCCCTGCTCTAGACCACAAATTTCCTTACATTTTGCTGTGGCTGGCACATGATCAGCAGACCACAGGCAACAGAGCAGGAAATGACTGGGCTTCTTCTATCTTTATAGGCAGGTGACTTTTGATTAGCCAACTGACTTTTGATTAGCCAACTGCTCAACAGTTTCCCTAGGAACTGGAAAAGGCATAACTGAGCAAAGTTTCAGAAACAAATTTAGACAACAAATTACTTAAATATGATTAAATAATGTTTTAATCCAGTTACAGATAGCGTTAATGGCTATTGTCTTATCTTTAAAATGCTATCCTAATTTTGGCAAAGGCCATAGGAGAGGCTGTAACTGGAAGGACCAAGCTGGGATTTTCATCTCTTCAAGGAGCTTTCTGAAGTAATTTTTTTCAAAAAAGTAAAAATGATACATCAAACTATTGAAGACAAACCTATCTCTTTTAATTATTACTGCTTATGCCTCCCTGGAAACTTTTATGGCTGTCATTCAGTGGTTTACTGCTTGATTTAGCATAGCAATTTTAGAGGGCTCCAGGGCTTGGTAAAAAACCCATGGAGACCACCTGTGGTCCACAGGTTTCCTACCGCGTCAGTCATTAAAGTTCAGTACTGACTTTATTTGATGCTCTTCCAATTACAGTAGATGGAAATAATTGGATTGACACATTTGAGTCCTTTGGTCTGTTCTTAAGATAAAAAGAGATCATTCAGTAATAGAGAAATGAATATTTTATTACACTGTGTAATAAATGTATCATCAGTGCAATGTGTTTCTCAAATCTTTATATTAAGTAAACGCTATCTGCTTGCAGTAGAGTAAGAATGAGCATAACATAAAATATGCTTAATTATAGTTCTTAACTTTCTCCTGTCTTAGAACTGTTGAATAGTTGCATAAAAATCTTGAAATGAAACTTGACTTTTATGTATGTCTAATTTGTCATGTTATATTGGGAAGCAAATCTAAAAAAAAAAAAATCTATTTTTAGACTCCAATTTTCAGATGCAGAAGCAATAATTATAGCACAAACTACTGACAAAAGACAAAACAAGATATTATAATGTACTATGTACAAACTTTTGAAAGTATAAAACATGTTAGCTGTTCTCATTTTGTAAAATGATACTGTAGAAAATAATATATTATTTTGAATGTACATCCGAATATTATATTGAATGGTAGATAATATTAACAATAGAAATAAATATTTCTTTATCCAGTAATGTCTTTGTGTAATTTAAAAAATGATTTCATATTGCAGCATGGGCCAAAAAAGTATATACAGTACCTGAGTTGGGCCTAGAGGAAACTCCCAAAGGAAGGAGAATATAAAGTTGCAGAGTTGTATGATGGGAAACAATATTTTGTTCTGCTTTATTTAAAACTCTTTTATCAATCATCTATATCCTACCTTAAGTAATCAGCAGTAGAGAGTAGATATGCCACATTGTGTGATGGTATTATGAAAGAGTAATACAAATAAAATTGAAGTGTATTTTTCCCAATTCAAATTGGGCTGAGTTAAAAGTCTTGTCAAATCCAACCAGGAAATATTAAGCTCAAAACTTAAATGTTAAAAGTAGCCTCTCCTTAAAGATTTACCTAATAAAGTTGGTAACGGAAGGCTGGAATTAATATTTCTGAGCCAGAAACAAACCCTGTATGATAGGATATATCCACCTCTAATTAATTTATCTTTTTGTTGCTTTTTAGTGGCCTATTTAATATAAAAAAAAACTTTGTGCAGGAGTAAAGCGCACAATCCAATTTGAACATATTTCTTCCGTCTGTTAAAGACCTTTGCTATGTTTACCTCATGTTGAATTTGCCTATGGAAATTGTTTCGGCTGTAGATCTACCACCACCATTATCTATCTGAAAACTGTCCATTCTGGATAGTTGAATTATACTGGATCTCACAACCTAAGAATTGTCCTCATCAAAAATACTGGCCTGGTGGTCAGTGGTTCTGCTATTCAAACTGTCCCTTGCCCTTTCCTGTCCTAAAGTTGCATGGAGGTTTACCGTATAATGAAGCCTGACAAATCGTGGATACAATTGAAGAGATTCAGGTGACATGTACAAAAGGAAAGTGCCTATAATACTAAGATAGATACATAGATAGATACACAGGGCTTCCACTTGTAGATAAAACCCACCAGATGGTAAATCAGATGGACGAGTTCCAGGACATGGGATGTCTTTAAAATTTAGGAGAAATAAAAACAAGCCTGCTAATCCCCTTTTCTATCCCAAGTTTGAGAAAATAAGGGCAAAGACAGATTCTGGAGCTTTCGAGCCAGACAGCATCAAAATGTCTTTTGTGATGGGACAGTTTTTCCTGGCTGGCTGCTGCTTTGTTCCTTTTGCTCCATTCTTCCACTTTGCCTCATAAGGACATCCTGTGCTTCAAGAACCATATTTAGGCTGCAAATATCCAGTGGACTATTTGACAGTGGCAAACAGCTTGGATTTTCTATAACTCTTGTTATGCCTTGTGGTGATTTGGATTTTTGCAGCCAATATATCCATGTAATCAAGTTTGTTGAAGGCACAGCAAGAAAGAGGTTTGTGATCTTAAGGGCAGCTGCTTGTTCTGCCTTCGCTATGTGTATGTGCACTTCTGACTTCTTCACACCCACCACTGTCACTGTTCAAATCCCATAAACCAATTAAAAAAAACCCCAATTGTTCTCACTCCAGTTATCAAAAACTCTAAATCATCAAAGAGCAATTTTTTACAGGGAGCCAAATCATTCTCACCCTTACTTGGCTTAACATTAACTTAACAAGTCTGCAAATATCCACATGGCAGGGCAAAATAGTCTCCGCATTTCTTTGCTATCTAGTGGTCAATCTAGATTTCTGCAGTCAAATACAGTTCAGTAGTCTTAGCTTTGCTGCCTTTGTTAGTTGCAGAAGTAGAGGCAAAAAATCAAACTAAAGCAATCCTTACCTACCATAAGTCTAGTCTCTTGAACGTATTAAATAAAAATAATAGTTAGCCATCAAGACCCCAATCACTTTTCCTTAATGTTCTCCTGATCATTCAATAAATACATTTTTTGAAAAGGCCACAAAATAGGCAAGATACTCTTTGCTGCCATCTAGTGACTATTTTAAGCTTTTGCAGCCCAAATACGGTAGGCCTAGCATTGGGGGAGAAAAATGTTTTGCTGCAAGTAATACTGAATACTACTCATCCTGAGCCGAGTAGCCCTAGAAAGGATAGCAGAAGGATAGGGGAACAGATGTGTGCGCATCACATGTGTGCATCTCTTGGGCTTAGTGCCAAGAATCACAATCACAATCAAGCCCAAACTGCTGCCTCCCAGATGTTTTGAACTTCTCCAGTCATCTGACCAATCAGGAGGAAATTTAGGCGATCCGATGGACGTGCCCGTTTGCTTGAAGGCAAATCTCTCTTTTCTGAGCATTTATAAGATAGACTGCTTCTCTACATTGAAGATCGGCTATCTTATCTGCGTTCAGGGGTCTCTCAAAAACATTGCATTGTCTCAGAGGAGGGAATAACTGACCTCCCGACAACGCGAGGTCAACCAGCCAAGGACTTGTGTCACCTGAATTAGAAAAACTTCGCTAGAGTTTTATCCCGATAAAAGATCCCCTCGCCCTTCCAGGACGGTTTCCTCATTGGACGGCGCTCTTCCTCCCGCTTCCCGGCTGACCAATAGCAAAGCGGGGGGAAAAAAATCAGCGACCCGGCAAAATTCCGTTCTCTTCTCTTTTCGCCTCCCGATCTAGATTGATTTCATTGCGGGGGGATGGGGGTGGGGTGGGAGTCGCTCCGCTCGATGGGTTTGGAAGGAGGGGGGGTGGGGGGTCGGATCCAAAGTCCACGTTTCCTAGAAATGGGGAGGATCCTTAAGAGGCGGAGGAAGCCCCCGCCAGAGGGTCTCTAGTCACCACCCTGCAGCTGCAAAAGTGTCTTCGCTTGCAGCCACAGTTGGTTGGATCCGCTTCGGATCAGGGAGGGACGTGGGGGCAGGGGAAGAAGCGGTGTCCCAAATCCTAAAGCCTTGCTCACTTCTTTTGACCGCCACCGCCTGCGCAGGTATGGCTTCCTTCGTCCCTTTTAAAAGCCGGGCCGCGGTGCGTAAGCCCGGCTGCCTTTGGAAAGATTGCAGCGGCGCGGCCAGCCGGGTGCTTAAATGGCAGCATCTTGAATTTCCCCTTTTGCTTATAAAGGAGCCCCGCAGAGAGAAACCGCGTGGGCCTCTGGCGGGTTTCCGCTTGCCGGCTGCTGGGTAGGCTCCAGTTCCACGTGAGGGCAGCGCCGGTGGTGCTTCAGCTCCCCTTCATTTCAGTCTCTTCTTCCTCGTGTCTCCCTTGTCCCTCTTGGAGGATGGGGAAGTGCCTAGAGCCAGAGGAAGAGGAGGCCAAGATCGGCTTCCACGCCTCGGGATCCTGAGGTCCCGGGATGAGGGAAATCTTTGGGGACTAGATGCGTGGGTGCAAGGTTTAAAGAAGAAAGGGGAACTGCCTGTAGGCGGCCAAGGATGCGGCTTTTTGCAGTTCCACCTGGAATGAGGCTTGTGCCCATTTATCAGAAGGCAAATCCCACCACTGACCTCTTAAACAAAAAGAAAAATCTTTATTTTTTCACAAACACAAAAAAAACTCCCTTGCAAGGTCAGTGGTGAGGTTTTGCCTTCTGATAAATGGGTACTTGTTTGGTTTTTTTTCCCTCAGGAGAGGACTGTCCAGTTCAGCTAGTCCGCCACTTAAAGGCTGCAAGGGAGGTCAATGTTTATGTTGCTAAGTGAGATTTTGGTGAAGTGAGTGGTGCCCTGTTTTTACGCCCTTTCTTGCCCCCGTTAAGTGAGCTACTGCAGTTAAGTGAGTAACACCATGGTTAGGCGAGTCTGGCTTCCCCATTGGCTTTGCTTGTCAGAAGGTCGCAAAAGGGCATCAACAGGACACTGGGATATTGTTATAAATGTGAGTCAGTGGTCAAGCGTCAGGATTTTGGTCACGTGACCATGGGGACGCTGCAACGGTCATATGTGTGATAAACGGTCATAAGTTACTTTTTTCAGTGCTGTTGCAACTTTGAACAGTCACTAAATGAACTGTTGTAAGTTAAGCACTATCTGTGCTTTAAGACACAGACGCCACTCTGGGAACATACCTCCCTGAATATTTAACTTGACAGCAATTTTGGTCTGTTGGAAACAAAATAAAAGGGCCCCCAAAGGCAATAGCACAGTACTTTTAGGATTTATTCTGAAAACAATGGCAGTCTGCTGCTTTAGATGACCTAAGACTGGCTGGTTATCAGAAATCCAGGCATAAATTGTGATATTTCTCCTCGGGATAAAGGTTGCTTTGCAATCTTTAAGCCAGATTTCAACAACTGAGTCTTTCTGTGAATTCCATTGATAAGAGGCTCCTTACTGGTTTAATTTTTTATTAAAGTAAATAAGTTAGTTTGAAGTCTTCAACTCAGGAACAATGCTTAGTGGTTTTAGTGGGGCTTTGATCCTCTGCAGTAGAGGTGTGTGAAGTGTACATCTTTAAAATTCCTTTGGGTTTTCAGTAAAAGAATTGTTTCATGATTATTCAGAAGTAAGTCCTATTTAGTTTACTTAGATTTTGCAATTAATTTGTTTTCCTAAATGTGAATGATTAGTTTTGTATTTTCCGCTTGTTGGATTAGATTAGAAGACTGCCAAGGTCCTTTCCACAAGACTGTTTGTTGCTGCTTCTTGCTTTTCAGATTGCCAAAGGCAACAATTTCACATACTGGAACGAAGTTTATCACTATTTTTAGAAAAGAGAAAGCACTCAGTACTCAATTCTGTGTATGTACACAGTGGAAAGTGGAGTTGCTTCCACAAGACATTTTCAAAAAAAGAATTGAAATTTCTCTGATGCCATTCAGTTTGTCAGATTTAGAAGAATAGCCAAGGCAAAGAAGAGACATCCTTGCTTTCAGTAGAGCATTGATGTGGCATTTTGTGTGACATAGTATAAAGAAATATTCCAGACTAGAATTAGCAAATCATTGAAGAAATGAATTTGAGAAAAATGTACTTTGTAGATTTAAAGAAAATGTGTAACAAAAATTATGGAACATTTTGAGCAAGGATGGGTAGTCCTCACTTAACAACGATGATCGGGCTGTTTCATCACTGAACAACACAGTTATAAAGAAGAAAAGCACATGACCACATCAATTTAAAATGGCATTTTGGTCTCCCATCATTAAACAAATCACCCACAATTGTTAAATGAGATATCACATTACAGAGAGTTACAACATCCCCCATTGACAATTGTTGGAAGCTAGTAGTGAAAGTCACAAAAGGCGATTACATGATTGCAGGATGCTACACCTGTCATAATTGTGCACCAGTCACCAAGCACCCAATTGCAATTTGACTGCAAGAGGCAGCTTCAAGGACCAGTCATAAATCCTCTCATTCAGCACCATTATAACCTCAAACTGTCACTAAACAAGTGGTCATTAAATGAGGACTGCATTTAGACGCAGAGGTTTGGCTGCTGAGTGCAATAAGAGCAGTATAGGACCGAAGTAAGTGATAAATGGAAAGGGTAGTAAATTTTTCAACCTTGAGGGTATAACCTCATATCCCCTTGAATGTGTACTAACAAATGTTTCTCATGTTAGAAGTGTTTTGTTGGCAACATGAATGGATGTGAATTTTTGAATGCAGATCATGCCATGTTGGCTGAAGAGCCCAAATGTTTTGCAGCAAATGCTAGATTGTAAGATGTTACATGGAACTGTGGACTAATGCACTAAAGTTCAGCGTACCTGTGTTTGACAGAAAAAATGGAATGAATAGATGCAGGTTATGAGTAACCAATAAAAAAATTGAACATGTACATGAATTTACTAAGGATGAAACAATCAATGGAGAACTGTTAAGATATGCAAATGCTGTTAGATAGGTGGTATTATGTGGTGTGTGGTGAAGAATGAATGTCGGAAGAGAAAATAAGTATGCATAATGATATGCTTTTGTCCAAGTCATTGAGTGTGGGATACATCAAAAAGTAAAACATGAAGAACTAAGGTTGCTGAATGAATGCAGTTTGAACAAGAAAGTAAGTGACCAATATTAAAGTAGGTTGAGGTAATATGACGTCAATCCTTTCATGACAGGACAGATCAGGAAACTGACATGGCAAGGATAGTTGTTGACAGGTGACGGGAAACTGACATTGCAAGGACAGAAACTTTAAACAACTGCTAGTATTTCCCTGTGCTACCTCTTAGACCAGACAGAATCAAGGTGAAATTACCAAGATTATTTCTTATATTTCTCTACCTTTGATCAGGTAGAATAAATGAGGATTGGATTGCAAATTTGACATATAAAAGAACAATAAGCGGGTTGAAAGGAAGAGGAAGGCTGAGAAAATTGAGCTTGGATGGAGTTGATTACACTGTGAAAAAAGGAGTGAAAAGGTTAAAGACCAATCTGTGAAGTGGATGCAGCAGAAGCCAGGATGTTTGGCAAACTCAGAATGGTATAGATAAGTAGTCCAGGTAGTCTTCAACTTTGAGTGGTCAAGTTGTGACCATTTGAAGTTACAATGGGATCCAGCCCCCCCCCCCAAGGTACTTACAACCTGGATTCAAAGTTCTTATAGTCACACACACCCCCCATGGTCATGTGACTGCATTTTGGGTGCTTGGCAGTGGGCCTGCATTTTTGGCCATTTCCCAGGGCAAACAATGGGTTCACTTTATGACTATTGCATTCGTTTAACAACTGCTGCAAAAAAGGCAATTAAACCAGATACAATCACATGATGATCCACTTAATGACTGCCATGCCTTATGACCATAATTGCAGGTTCAATTATGTTATAAGCATAGGTTATAAGTTGAGGCCTGATACATGAAAAATAAACATAGTTTTAGCAATGCTTCAATTTCTTTTTCTCAGCTCTCACCTTTCAACTTCCTGTGTTACTATTTCTTATTCCTGTTCCATGGTCTGCAAAATAGTGCTTGACCCCAAAGGAAAGAACATGTTATGTATGCATCTATGAAATGTTCCACAGAAAATAAGCATTAATACAAGCCAGTGTGTGAGAAGGAGGCCAAAAATGTTGCAAAGACAGGCTTGCCATACCCGAAGCAGCAGAGCTGGCATGCTGCATATCCCTTCCATTAGGAAATGTCACAGTGTGGGAACTAGAGGTCGGCTATCTGTTGCAATGTTTGCCCTATGGAACAAAATCAACCCAGAGGTGCTGATGGGCCTGACTCTTCTTAAGGCTTAAAAAACCTGGATGTTACCACAGGTACTTGGATTGGGAGATTAAACCTGCCAGTGGATTATTTGTTTTGGCTTTTATTGATTGAGAATAAAATGTTTTTAGAACCTATATGTATGTCGTTTTATTACCATTGCCATTTTTAATCAGTACTTGAGTTTTTTTGTTTTGTATACTACGTTCTGATTTTTAAATTCTAATTCCCTGAGTGCCATGTGGTTCACATAAATAAATGCTACAGGAAACTTGTACTAGTCAAGCCACTGCAGTTGTGATACTGTAAATCTGCATCATAGTTATCAAAGGTTAAACTCTGTTCACCACACTTTTGAGTGGAAAGTTCTGAAACAGTTTCTTATTTGGATTTGCCAAATAAGAAGTACACAGTAAGTTGCTGGCTAAGTTCTCAGGTCATGCTTAATCATGGATTTATTTAACCGAGATTTGTTGACTAAGCCACAATTTGATGTGCTCACAGATCATGTTGAGCCACAAGCAAGAATTTACCATTGCATAGGCTGCATTCAGACTCTGCCCAATTTTATGGCTTCCTGGGTTTCTTATTTGTCAAAATTCAATTGTAAATCAATTTTCTGTTTTTCTATTTCTTAAAAAAGACTAAAACTATTTCGTCCCTATTTAGTCTCTGATAGACTTAATATATCCACTTTGCTTTCAGTTGATGAACATCTTCAAACAAACATGGGCTGGATAAGAAATTCCAATTTCACTGTAACTGAGGAGTGAACATGGCTCTGTAGAAAAGAACATATAATGTAAAATTCTATTAGAATTCAAATATATTTTATGTTCTGCATTTTAAGTTGCCGGCTCCTAACATGGACTCTGGTTTTTGAGCTTCTGTGACTGTTTTATGCAACCCATGTAGTCTGATCCAAGGCCAACACAGAATGTAAAAACATTTCTTAATGTTGTATACTGCCTATAAATCCAAGGGCCAAGTTTCAGAATGCTTTTACATTGTGCCTCCAATGATGCAGCTAGCTTGTGGCCATTTGGAAGCTGTCCATTGCCCTGTAAGTCCAGCTTATTTGAGCACCCAGGTCATGTTGTTTCTGCATGGTGCATTTGAGGCATTTGCAATTTACACAAAATTATTTGTTTTTTTGCTTCCTGGAAGAGTGTAGTGCGTGTTGCGGTGTAATACATTTAGTCAGGAGATAGGCGGCTGATAGCAACCACAGAGACCTTTGCCTTCAATCGCTCCTTCAACCAAGGCATGTTTTATAGCTCTACTGTTTGTGCAGTGTTACTAGGCCAAATATAGCAAAAAGGTTAAAGGAAACAAAGATTATTTCTCCGATCCATTGCTGACATGTTAGATGATTATTGTGAAAATTCTCCTTACCAGCGCCTTGGGGCCATGTTTCCTGTTACAGAATTGTAAGTAGGATAATCCTAAAAACCTTTTTCTTTGTGGAACTTTCCTTCAGGATTGGGAACATTATGCATTTTTTAGTGTAAGGAGATGGGAAGGGAGAGAAATTAGTTTTCCTGCTATTCATTCCCAAATGCACAGCTGAGGACTTTGAATCCTGCAGAAGTGTGCGTGTGAGAGAATTTAAGGGCAGCGAGTGCAATAGGCTATCTTCTCGGAATGTAATGTGTAAATTGAATTGAAGTTACAGCAAAGAACTTTTAAGAACTGGACATTCTCTTTCCAAACAGATCTAGATATCTGAATACTCGCTTCAGTTTTGTTTATTTCATGTTTAACATTTGTTAGCACACAGGAACCATGCTGCTTAAAATACCATGTAAAACAGGCTAAGGCTGGGTGATTCAAGAAACCATTTTTGTTGAAAGAAAGTAATTTCCCTTCCCTTAATCTGATAGTTTCATTTGTTAACTTTCAAAATGAAAGCAGGAGATATGTGTGCAAAATGTTTAGCTTTTTAAAAGAATAATCAACATGTGACTTTTTTTTTTTTTTTGAATGGCAGAAATATGATGGCTCAAGCAGATTCCGATTTCATGGAAGAGGAATCACTAAAGAAGGATTTAAAGTTCTACTTTATGAATCCATGTGAAAAATACAGAGCTAGACATCAGATACCGTGGAAACTGGGGCTTCAGATTCTGAAGATAGTTATGGTTACTACTCAGGTAACATTTTAAAAGATGCTCGTGTTACTTTGTTGGGGATTCACATATGTGAATTGGCAAATGAATGAATTCCTAATACATTTGTTGTTTCCAGTTTTATTCAGCTTAAATATAGAGACCTGGATCAATTGTGGGTAGAAAAATAAATAAATTGTCATACTCTGAAGCCTTGGACCAATTGACCTGTCTATTAAGTTAACTTGCATCACAACAATTACAAGATTAACCATTAATTCAGGTGGGGGAAATTATTTTATTAACCAAGGGCTACTGGAAAAAATTAATAGGAGGGATGACCTGTTATTAGTATAGTTGTTAGATCTTTGTACATCAGTTAACTTCTGGACACTTATGAAAACATGGAATATATTCTCTAACTGACTGAACTCATATTTCACTCTTTCCCCCATTTCTCCTTCTGTCTGTCATGTGGGAGAATTTATTTATTTATTTTTTATTTATTTCAAACATTTCTATACCGCCCCCCGCCCTAGGGACTCGAGGCAGTATACAGCCATTTAAAAAGTGATACATAAAAAAGTTAAAAAACAGTTTAAGAAAAAAAAATTAAATCCAGGCCCATGTTATAAAATAAATTTAAGAATTTAAAAGTCATTTAAAAATTTAAGAGCAAATTTTAAGACCCCGCTAAGTATTGGCCAGACCAGCTTGCTGAAATAAGTGGGTTTTTAATGCGCGCCGGAAGGTCCGCAGATCTACAATGGTCCGAATCTCCGGGGACAGCTTGTTCCATAGGGAGGGTGCAGCCACAGAGAAGGCTCGTACCCTCGGGGCTGTCAGATGACATCGTCCCGACATTGGAACCTTTGAATTTGAGTAGTAAAGACCTTGAATACAGGTAGTCTTCGACTTATAACAGTTCATTGAGTGACCATCCAAAATTACAACAGCACTGAAAAAAGTTATTTATGACAGTTTTTCACTTTACAACCGTTGCAACATCCTCATGGTCATGTGTTCAAAATTTGGACGCTTGGCAACTGGTTTATATGTATGACCAGTTCAAGAGCCATGATTAGTGGTTAGAATGCAGTACTGCAGACTACTTCTGCTGACTGCTGGCTGCCAACAGCAGTTCAGCAGTTTGAGTCTCACTGGCTCAAGGTTGACTCAGGCTTCTATCCTTCTGAAGTTGGTAAAATGGGAACTCAGATTGTTAGGGCAATATACTGACTCTGTAAACAGCTTAGAGAGGGCTATGAAGAACTATGAAGCAGTATATACTGTAAGTCTAAATGCTATTGTTATGACGGTTGCAATATCCCAGACTTCATGTGATCAGCTTTTGCAACCTTCTGACAAGCAAAGTCACAAAAGCTGACAACTGCAGTGATTCACTTAATAAAGTGAAGTCGTAAAATGGGCGAAACTCACTTAGCAACTGTCTCACTTAGCAACAGAAATTTGGTGCTCAATTGTGGTTATAAGTCAAAGACTACCTATGATGTTGAATAGATTCATTGTCAAATGCTTGCAGAAGCACCACTTCTTTACATTTACATTACATCTTTACACTTTGCAAACAATATTGGAGATGCCAGATATATTAGTATAAACTTGTACAATCATACTGAGAACTCATTCAGTTTCTTAGGTAAAGTATGTAAAAGAAAGTGTTTGCTCTCTGTATTGGACAACTCCTATACTATCTCCCTGCTAGTCTAAATGTTTATTTTTGATATTCCTTGAGTGTGAAGACAGAGGCTTTCTTAACTATTTTGCTTTCATTTATAAAAACTTGGAAAAGATGAGAAAAAAAAAATGCCTATTACATATAATGTAAATTAATGAGTGTCTTTCAGTTTATTTAGGAGATTAAGATTAAATGGGTGTTTTTGTTCAGTGGCTTACTACATATGCTTTGCATGTTGAGTCTAAAATAAAGTATGTGAAAAGAATCTTTGGAATCTTGCTCAGAAAAGCTTTCTTCCAAAATATTAGAGAGCTCACTACAGAACTCTATAAATAATGTAAGACTAGAAATACCAGGTATCTGATAATGATTAAACAGACTTCCCCAACCTGGTGCCCTCATATGTTTTGGAACTGCCAGTTCTATAGTTAATAGTTAACATATTTTTTAGCCATTTTGACTTAGAGTTGAGTAAGTGGCTCCCCAACGTACTATATTTTGTGGGTATCCGACTTGGAAGGCTGCTTTCTACAGCCATGTGAAAATCTAGTTGGATTTGGATGGTGAGGAAAATGAGAAGGTGATTTGAAAAGGTTTTTTTAATAGTTAAGTAGATGTAGTTTCTCACTAATCAGGGTCCAAAAATAAAGAATTTCTTATATTTTTCCATATTTTGAAACTTCAGTTAAAAATACTTTGAAGTACGATATAGAGTGAAATACAACAATTTGAGAAATCAAGCTTTCAGGATTAATGTCTGTGGCCTTGTTTTATGGTGTATGCTTTGCTGCTGGTTGTAGTTGGCATATTCACAGACAATGTGAGCTGCTTTGTAGCATGCCACTCAGCAGCTCGCAGACAACTGAACAGGGACTTGAGTGGGTTCTGGGTATCTGAACATGGCAAGTTGATCTCTAATTGGTCCATGTCATATGACTCCAAGAAAGCTGGCTCCTGGTTGGCTTTTCATCTAAGCATTGAAAAATACACAGAATTCAAACATCCTTGCCATGTCCTAGCAAGTGATTTTATAATCTTCAGTCATGTAAAAACCAAAATGTGATTCCTGGTTTAAAGGGGAAAGGACAATCTGTGATGCTTAAAATATTGCTGAATTTCAATTTGTTGGTTGGTTTTTTAAACACACTCAATTGCTAAAGTTAAAAACCAGACTTTTTTTTTAAGTATTTCATGTTTAAGTAACTATAGCTCTTTATTAAATTCCTTTTCAAAACCTGGTTTAAAGTGATTTCCCTAACCAGAATAATACATTGGAAACAAGTCACATATAAAGAGATGAGGATTGAAATGATGGAGGAGTAATTTGTATCTTTCTACCTGCTAAATTAGGGGTTGGCAAACTCTGGGAGAGGGGCATTCTGTCTTTCTTTCCTATTGAGGGGAATCCATGAGGATGTAGCCAGTAACATAATGCCATAAAATGGAATGTTCAAACTTTTTTGGATGGACTTTGGTGATGCGGTTTAAAAGCCACTTAAATATTTAGATTTTGAATACCTGTAACCTCTCTCAACAACAACAAAAAGATTCGAAATTTTCAATGAAGCCTGTTCTAGAAAGTTCTTTGGAACACACAAATGTTGAGGGCTTACTCATTGCTTGTATTAAACCATGATTTAGCAAGCTAGGGTGCTTATATCAAAAAATACCTGCTGCCTGATTTAGGATGTGTTACATAAAACAATTTATCGCTTGCTCTCTTTTTTTATCTTAAAGCTCATCCTTTTTGGTTTGAGTAACCAATTGGTGGTTTCTTTTAAAGAGGAGAATACTATAGCTTTTAAGCACCTATTTCTGAAAAACTACTCTGGGATTGATGAAGATGACTACAGTTGCAGTGTATACACACAGAAAGACGTTTACGATAGCATCTTTTTTGCAATTAGTCAGGTGAGTGTCCCTTGGTAATATATGAGTGAACAGCATGCATGAATCTGATTAGAAATGGAAACACTAATATGGTCAATTCAAAAGATAACTGAATGTGAGAACTGAGAATGTGGATTTGATTTAAAGGCTATCCATTTCCATGTTTCTACTGATTCTCAACCTGAATCTGAGATTCAATGCAGAGATATAAAATCTCTGGGATTATGCCTTTGGTATGTCCTAATAATTTAACACCACTTATTTCCTTAGAAGTGAAAATTGTAAATCAATGTGCCTGCCCCCCAAAAAATACGCTAGATATTGACCATGGTTGCTAAGGCTGTAGCTATAATCCAACTCTTTTGCCACAGGGAAATAACAATTGAATTCTTTAAAAACTGGGCATACTTTTGTTACACGTCACTGTAGGGTTTTTTTCCAAAAGGAAGTTTTTAAAATTCACAGATTTGCTTCTTAGTAAATATGTAACTGGGCAAAAGAGGTAATGAATACCAAACAGTGCAGTTAATACAATATCTTTCTATTAACAAGTTCTGCAAGCTTATTTTGAAAATAAATGAATGTTTTCAAAGCCAATTTGACGCTACTTGTTTAAATATCTGTGTTTTTGGATGTTTTATAATCCTAGTTGAGGCTACCAAAAAATGAGTATTTCTTCTTTTGTTCTTTGCATCTAGTACCAACAACTGAAGAATATATCACTGGGCACACTCGGTTATGAGCAGGATGAAGATGACATGGCTGGCTTACACATATGTAAGCAACAATATAAGAAAGACACAGTGGTTTCTTCTAATGATACTTTGCTCATAGACAGTACTATTGAAACAGGTACTTTGGAATCAGCATTATACTGTAGCTGTCCATTTGTATGTTAATCAAAATTTGGGGTCAAAACTTACAGTTAGTCTCTGATTTCAGATTTGCCCATAACATATACTAAAGTTCTTTCTCTTATGCAGTAGAATGTTAACAAAGGATATAATCATTTGCCTTGGCCGCCCTTGTCTATAAAGCAAAAGCATTGCTCACAGGATACTACAAAGCTAGGTTAATGCATCACAACAAGTTATAACGTCGTTCATAGTTTGACACGATGTGCTGTGTGCATTAGGTCTGTGCCACAGTTCGCTTTAGGAAACTATTACACAGTTTGAAATATTCAATTTTCAATTTCAATTTCAAATTTATTGGTCACATACACAGTCATACATGGTATGATATGCAGTGAAATGCTT
>JAEANM010011414.1:0-15285 GCA_017656035.1 Myanophis thanlyinensis | reverse complement strand
AATAAATAAATAAAAAAATATTGCAGTTTATTTTGATTTGACTGATTTTAGGTGCTTCCCAACTCCAGAGTGATTCTGGGCAGTTCACAATGTAACAGAGAATTCAGTAAAATACAATACAATTCAAAAAGCAAAATCAACAAAAACAAGTTCAATAAGGACAATTAAAGAACAAGATGGTGAATCAGTCAACAACAATAACAAAAACATTTCTATTTGTTTTTCTACGCATCCTCTCTCTCTCTCTCTCTCTCAATTTGCAATTGGACACAACTACTTTACACCAAGACCTGGGGGATCATCCAGGTTTTTAAGATCCCTGGACGCTGTTAAATTGAAGAAACCCAAAGCACACCAACCATATCTGCTCATATCAGTAAGGCAGTCAACATAAAGAAAGATACATAGTTCCTCATACATATAAGGGCTTTATATGTCATAACCAGCACTTTTAAATCACATGTAAGAACAATTAGCTAACCAGTGCATAGTTCATATTGGGGAAGAAGATCAGCAAGCATTCATTATTCTTTCTTTTCTATGTAATTGCAGGTAATTTTTCCCTGCCAATTGACTTCCGTTGTGTACAAAAGCTAGTCAAATTCCTGCTTCTTTCTTTCTGTGCTGGAGCAGATTTTTGTTTCCTTTTTTACTTGTTTACTCCTCTTTTAGTCATTTTAAGGTGCTTCAGCGGGACTATTTTTTCTTCATCTGCTCTGAGCAGCTCTTAGCTCTTTTCATCTTCCTAAAACTGTCCCCAGAGGACTGGAATACTCTCCAGAACAAATTTAGGATATATGCACGAGCTGGAGGGGAGAAGACAGAGAGATGAGAAATCCCTATTGTGAGCAAAAAATTGACTTGTGTAACAGCTGAGGAATCTCAATTAAGTTGCATAGGTGTGTGTCTGTCAAGAGAGTGAGCATCCACATCTCTGCATGAGATAGTTTTGAATATTTATGAGTTTAACTATACCAGCAACTATATTGGTAAGCAAAGCCATTATCATATATTGGGGCTAACATTGTTTATTATTAAAGAAGGTTGACAGAAACCATAGAAGCTACTTTTCACCAGCTGAAATTTTGGCCCATGATCCATTGCTCTTTTGACACATGTCCACAAGGTCAGCCAATGGCTTGCTTATTCCCCTAAGCATTTTATCTCACTTCAGAAAAGGCACAAACTATAAATCATCCTGAAACCCTTGCCTTCTCATTTTCTGTTTAAGGTGGTATTTGGTCAATTGGGCTGACACTTATACAACATCTAAGCATTTATTTTGATTATTACTATTACTTTGGTGTGACCCTTACAGTATTACTATTCCTTCAGCTCAGGGTCAAGAGCAAGAAAATGAGATCCTATTTATTTTATTTATTTTATTGTTCAGACAGTAAACAAAGGATAATACTGGGGCTACAGATATAAATACAGTACAGTCAATAGGAGATCAATCAGTTTAAACTCCAGGTATTTTGCTCCAATTTTTCTGATTGGTCTACATTACAGTATTATCTGATAATATCTGCCAGCTATTTTTTTATATAAATCTAACAAGCTGTGGAACTAAATAATCTAGAACTATGGAAGAAAATTCATCCCATTTATATGTATGAGGGCTATCCACAAAATAGATTACGTTTTTGTCTGTAGCAAGAAGGGGCGGAGCTAGCACGTCCATCTTTGGTCTGTGTGTCCGCCGCTCAGTCTGCATCTAGTCGTGCTAGTGGGAGATTCATATCGTTGCCCGTTATTTCACAGCAAACATTTGAAATGTGTGCTGCAATTGAAAATCCCTCCAGTTGTGAGGTGTGATCAGTGATAAGGTTTTTGTTGGCAAAAAACCATAAACCGATTGAAATGTTTCGGCACTGAAGGTGGAGTGTGCCAATGGTGCATTAAGTTTAAAAATGGCCGAACAAATGTTCATGATGAACATGATCTTGCACCAAGCAACTATCACTTGTTTCATCATTCAATGCATTCCATTGACTGCAAAACATGCTTCTGTTTAGTACTGAAAATTGCAATATCATGTGTCACATTTCTTAATATGCACATTTTATTATGCAGTAAGTGGATAGTGACACTCTTCAAATGAAATTTATTTTTTCCCTTGGTTTTTCCTACCTTCAGCCAGAAAAGAAAGTTGCCTTACCCTCATCTCTTGTTTATGTTCATATCACCTGGGAAGGATATTGATATTCACTTCCAGGCTATATGGTTTCCTTTGCCCCTTTCCTTTGCCCCAACTGCAGTGATGGGGAGAGAGGCAGGAAATGATGAGGAAGAGAGAGATACATTACTGTGGTATTAAATACATTCTGCCTCCTTCTCTTAAAGTTGCAATTGAAGGATGTCTATCCTTCAATCAGTTTCACTGTGAGAAAAATATGTTCTTGTTTCTTTATCATTCATAAAGTTTATACTTGGTGCAGAACTTCTATGTATAATTATAATGTAATCAAATGGTCCTCAAGCAGCTTTGGTTGAATGGGTTGAGCCTGCTGAGCTTATAGTTTTTGTGGGAAAAATTCTTTTTCAAGTTGATGCTATAAAAGATTGAATAATGAAGAATCTAATGGTGAGATTTGGTTGATGGTTGAAAAAGAGCACAGACTCACAGAAGGATCAATATTAGGCTTAAGAGATCATCCAGATAGCAATGAAGAATTGTTATTGAGCTAGTGGTGAAGGTTCAAGGAAGTAATTCCACAGGGCCACAAGCCTTCAAACAGAGAACCTATTAAAGGGAACTTCAGCAAGTAGACCTTCACACAACCGATTTATCCCAACAAACTAGAAGCAAAAGAAAGAATCTTAGCTAAAATACAGAAATCTGTGCTAAGGGGGAAGCTTTTGAAAATATAATGTAAAGGAAACTTTTAGATCTTAGGAATCTTTACAAAGCTTACATTACCTAGGAACAGTAGATTTGAGCAATCTCATCCTTCTTGCCTAAAAAATAATACTTATATTCCCTTATTTGTATTCAGAAGACAAGTTCGGGTCACTATATTCAGAATGTTTGAGTAGTTTTAATGTGGTTTGTTGCAGATGTTTAGACTGGATTTGGCATTTCGACCTATTAAGTCCTTCCCAATGATCTGGGATAGTCAGATTTATTTTTTGATGGCATTAAAAGTATTGTCACAGAATGTAAGCTGTTCCACGTAAAGCACCTTTTGCAACTGACTGATGGTGATTTTGTTAATGCCGATGGTATTCAAGTGGTGCTCCAGATGTTTTGTCATTGCACTCAAGATGTCTATTACTATCAGTACTATTGATACTATTGGTACTACTAGTGCTTTCTTTTCCCACCGTTTTCTACTTTTACTTGCAGTTCTTTGTATATTGTGATTTTTCCCTCCAGTTTTTCTCGTCTCTTCTGCTCTCCAAGTACTGCCACATCCACTATCCAGACTTTTTTGTCACTCTTATTGACAATTGCTAAGTGTGTCGTCATGTAGCAGATGCTTGCCTGTTTGGATTCTAAAGTCCCAGCACATTAGTGTCTTCATTATTTGTGGTCCCACCAGTTCTTCCTTGTGGGAAAATGATATTTCTTGCAGATCTTTCAATGCATCTTTGTTATTTTGTCATGTTGTTTATAGTTAGTCTGTGTGATCTTCTTACAGCAGCTAACTAGATAGTACACTGTTTCTTCAGCTTCTTTGCAGAAGTGACATGTGTTGCTGCCTTCTCAATTTTGGCTTTGTTTGCATTTGTTCTTCATCTTAACCTTGGCTAGCCAGAATTAGCTCGTCTCTCTCTTTTTTCAATTTTCCCGCTCTTAGACCTTTGTTAAGTGTTGAGGTTACCTGCTTTGCCTACTATATTTTTAATATGTTTAATGATCATATAATACTTTGCCTTCCACATCTCTTTTCTGTTCTTCATTTGGTCATACTCAATTTCGCTGCACACATGTTGTGCATTGACAATAAAGGATTGAATTGAAATTGAATTGGTCATTCCTGTAGGCCACTTTGGTCTCTCCAGTACTCAGTAAGCCTCCATGGTATACTAGCTTCAGAGCATCTTCTTCCACTGTCTTTCAGATATTATTCAAATTTTCTACTTGAACCGTCTGGTGTACTTACAACATTCCATGCTCACATATTTTGCTTGGTAAGTAGAGTCTGTCAATGTTGCTGTGGGAATGATGGGCATGATTCATTGTCATAATTTTACTGATCTTCCTCTCCAGGGCTTTTAGGTCTGGTTGAGTCCAGTCTATTATTCCAGGTGTGTATTTATTGACTGGAATTGCCTTGGTGTTAACTGCCTTGGTGATACTTCCTACATTGACTTTGGACTTTAAGATCTTCTTCATTTACATTAATTTATTATAATTAATTCAGCAGCCCTCTAGATAGTCTTTATTTAAAAAAAGAACTAATAGATGAAAAGGTTTGCAAGACAGCATTGCAAGGTCACCATTCTACCTCACCGCTCTGATATTGACACATTTAATAAAAAAAAGTTCTTAATTTTTATTGCTTTGATCTCTCCAATATAGAGAAAAATTCTGTGGTCTACTACCCAGGTGCTTTAAGTCACAAATTAAAACTGAACAGTGAAAATGTACATTAAAACTCAATTACTTTTTTTCTGAAATATAACCAAATAATTCAAAATTAATGTAGCAATGAGATAGTACTTAAGTTAGTGCAACCCAAGAGACTAAATGAGAATATCTGTGAAAGATTGCCAACATACTTAATATACCTTTTGTCTGTTTATTATTTTTTATGTTTTAATGGATGGATAATCTGCTTTCAAAAAAATGACTTTGGAGGAGGGTGTATATATTTGGCATGATTATCAAACTATTACATTAATATTTTTGATATTTATAGGATTATGAATGTTTCCAAAATATAAGCCAGTCATATTATCAACCCGAAATGCCAGAATCAAAAAGAAACAAACTTCATTACCCATAATAGTTGTGTCACAGGAGCAAACTATATGAATTTTGGATGCTGTTTTATTATAAACACATGCCTCCTTTCATACTGCTGCAAAAGAAAAATTCAAATTCCTTGTTATATGCCACTGAATAATTCAAAAATGCAAAATACTTCTTCTTTTGCACCATCAGAATATTAATGATCTACCTGTATTTAATTACAGTTAGCATTTTATTTCATTGTGAACTATTTGGAATCTTGCCTAATTTTTGAGATTTCAATTACTGGAACAAATTTTTCCTATAAATAGAGAAAATGCACTAAAATTAGTATGAACATAGCAGGTGGTCAGTTTCCAAGGATACTTCTTCCTCTCCCTTATTTGTAACTTCATCATATCTACATGACCATGAGTACTAATAACAAAAAAAATCTGCCAGCACAAGCGAAAGTAAGAGGACTCTGTTATACTTAAGATTATTCCATAGTTGACCATGTAGCTCAAAGCACCTTTCTTTTCATGGAAGGATTTTTTCACTTGTAGAAGGGCTGTTATATATGATGAAAATGAAACTAAATCAAATAATGACATTCTCTTGAAGAAACAGGATGTAATGTAGATCCTACCTTTTATACTGGTGCTTTTATTTACTCTCTTTCTAAAAGTGTTTCAGAACGGCAGTAGCAATATCTTGTATTCTATTTCCACTTCTTTATGTCCTTATCCATAAATTGGAACTAAAGCTATTGTTTTTCGCATGGCATTGAGACTATGGGTATTTCTCCTTAATCTTTTCCATTGCATGACGCACCATCCTCTGTTGTTCATTCAAATGAGATGAAAGGTCTAAAAGGGCTACTAAATTAATCTTTCTCTCAGGAAAATACTAGCCAGCCACTGTGGTTAATGTGCATGAAATGGCAAATCCAACAAAAAGGAGAAATAAAATACCAAACTTCAACAGCGAAACCATTGCTGTCAAAGAGGAAGAATAACTATGTGTTTTTAGGATTTATTGCAGGTTAGCTCATTTAGAATGGGAAAATAGTTATTCTATAAGGAATGTATACCTTTTTGTAAAAACAAACAAACATTAAAATCAAAGTGTAACAAGATTGAAAAACATGGCGTCCATTTCCAGATCCTTATCTTCACAGATATCTTCACATTATTCAATAAACTATTTTCCATAATAGCATAGATATGGGGACACTGAATACATATCAGTTGAATAGCTTTAGAGTATTCTGGACCTGTAGTCTGTTTATAACTTTCTAAAATCAAAGTTTTCATCACCTTTTTGCTGTTTCTTCCTCCAAAAAAGTTAAGTTCTTAAACATCTTTCACTAAGGATTGAAGGAAACTCAACTCAGTACTGTAAAACACATGGATCCAAAAGCTCCTAATAGTTAACAGTTAACAAGCAATTTCCAATTTAGAAAACTCATTAAGTGATCTTGCACAATTCAATCATTATTTAAATTATTTAAAATTATTTTATTTGTTTCAATGAATTTATTAGAACTGTCTAGTCCAACAGAAGTTCAGAAAATCCAACACAAGATAAAATAATTAAAAACATAAGCAAAACAAGGTAGATTGGAGTAAAAACAGCCAATAAAACTGCACACAACAAACATATTAACCCAGGACTTGGACCAAAGCTATTTAAGGACTTTTGGGAACCCAGGAAATTGGTTGCCGCCC
Organism: Myanophis thanlyinensis; assembly: GCA_017656035.1. Classification (NCBI taxonomy): domain Eukaryota; kingdom Metazoa; phylum Chordata; class Lepidosauria; order Squamata; family Homalopsidae; genus Myanophis; species Myanophis thanlyinensis. Next base: position 8,655 of record JAEANM010011414.1, on the reverse strand, counting down.
ATAACTCTGGGGAGGTGCAGTTTAAATACCTCGGTGTGCACATCTCAAAGAACCTGTCGTGGACCTTCCACATCAATACCATGGTAAAAAAAGCCCGACAACGTCTCTTTCACCTCAGATGATTGAGAGATTTCAAACTTCCACCGAAAGTGCTTAGGAACTTCTATTCCTGCACTGTAGAGAGAATCCTGATGGGCAACATCACAACCTGGTTTGGGAATAGCACCATGGAAAACAGACAAGCACTACAGAGGATGATACGCTCAGCTGAGCGCATCATCCATACCAAACTTCCCAAGCTGCACTCTATCTACAACAAACACTGCCAGACCAAAGCTAAAAAGATTGTGGAGGACCCCAGCCACCCCAACAATAGATTGTTTACCATGATGCAATCGGGAAAGCGCTTTCGCTCTCTAAAGGCAAACACAGAAAGAATGAGGAAAAGCTTCTTTCCACAGGCAATACAAACACTAAACCAGAAACCACAAGAACACTCAGAACTATAACAAAACCATGACTTTACCTCACTCCCCCTTCCCACTTCCCAACTTATTCCTACCCTACCCTCCCATTTGCATAACTTACTTGTAGTTGTGTAAGCATTTCACTGCATATTGTACCATGTATGATTGTGTATGTGACCAATAAAATTTGAATTTGAATTTGAATTTAAGAGAATAGAGGCCATGAGAAAGAAGGCATACTTTCCCAGTTCCACAAGTTAACAACATTTAGTAGAAGGGACCTAGACTAGAGCACTCTGACTCTACTGAATATACCAGGTAGGCAGAAACAATGGGAGAGAGGGGAGTCGTCCTAATACCAGGATTTCTGCAATGAACGATTTTAAAAGAATCAGTACATTGCATTTCACCGGAAAGCCAACTGGCATAGCAGTGTTGCTTGCTTAGCAGCAATTATACCCTGGGAAATGATGCATATCCATTACTGCTCACACTGCTGCATTTTCAACCAATTGTAGCTTCTAGATGGTCTTCAAGGACAGCCACATGTAGAGTGTGTTTTAGTAGTCCACTACTGACATAACCAGACCAGATCAGACCATGGTGACTGTGTCTGCAGGATCTCCCAATTGAGAAGAGAACACAAGTGATGCACAACCTGTACCTGTAAAAAGTCTCTCCTGGTTATTGCTGCCTCCTTCTCTTTGAACAGAAGTTGTGAATCAGGAGCACCTCTATGTTATTCATAAGTCTTGACTGCCATCACAATTACTTTCCAGGAGATTTTAAACCACATGACAGATTCAAACTGGGTTATTGCCACTGTAGCTTGACCCATATGAAAGAGAGGAAGAAAACATAGTCCATCAAATTAAGTTCTATAATGGGAAAACCACTGAAAAGATTTATTATGGTACTTCTTCCTACATTAAGAGAACCCTTCAGGTTATACTTTCCATGCCATGAATATAGAAGTAAGAATGAGCGTCAATGGTTAACACTTTTTCAGATAAAGTTTTTACCCTATTGTTCTGAAGGATGGTGTGGGATCACCAGGGTTGTGCTAGCGCAGTCTGACCAATCTTGCTACTTTCTTAAATGCCAATTAATAGATCATAATTACTGTTATTGAATTTGAGCCAGCTACATCCCCACTGCTAAAAATAAAGATGCTTCAAAATGTATTTTTTTTTCCTTAATCTCATTTTCTGCCCAGCTATTTCCTATAATTAAGATATTGTTTACCTCAGAACCTGAAGATGAGTGGTTGTCACATAACTTCAGCTGGGTCTTTGGAAATCTACGTCTGTCTTTTCATGTGGCCATAAAATGCCATTTGTAATTCTTTTTACTTTATAGCCTTTCAATGAATTAGCTTCTAATGTTTCTTATCTAAAAATGCTTTATGGGATAAAAAGTGCACACCTTTTCTTTTCTTTTTCTTTTTTCTCCAGTTCCTTTGGAAATTACTGTTCCTTATGATTAACATACTCACACCATTAGAACAACCATAAATGGCATAATTTCCTGGGAGAAGGAGGAATAGTATTTTTTTTTTAACATGATTGGTATAATATATAGTGAGACTCCTACTGATTGACCTAAACCATTATTATGACTTACAATGGCAAAAAGAGAGAGAGAAAATGCATTAAATGCCTTTCCTCCCTTCCTAGTCCCTCCGGTCAGCCATAGCATACTTCCAGCGAACTACATTGGTAAATTATTGTGATTCATTTAACAAGATTCAACTTAGCTTCAGTTTATAGTCACATTAAATCCAGAAAGTAGGGATAATATGAAACTATGATGTTGGGACTGAACCAAGGGAGCAATATCTGATGGCCAGTTTCTGCTATCACAAATTGAACTATGCCAGGGGTGGGTGACAATGGTGCCTTTATGACATATGAACTTCAACTCCTAGAATTCCTGAGCCAGCCATCCTGGCATTGAAATCCGCAGGTGATAAAGGGGATACACTCCTAAACTATAGTGTTCTGCTCTGGGCACTGAAAAGATATAGAGAGTGTACCAAAAATCAAGACCCCTATGCCAATAGATGATCTAAAAGAGACATAACATTAGAATTATACAAAATGTTACTCCACTTATGAATATTTAACAGTGTGCCATGGTGGCAGGGTAGTTAAGATGCAGTAATGCATGCTAATTCTGCCGACTGCCAGCAGTTTGGTTCTAACTGTCTCAAGGTTGACTCGGCCTTCCATTCTTCCAAGGTCAGTAAAGCAAGGACTCAGATTGTTGAGGGCAATATGCTGGCTCTATAAATCACTTAGAGAGGATTGTAAAACACTATGAAGCAGTATATCAGTCTATGTACTATTGCTATTGCTATTTAAAAGTCATGCATCAAAAAGTAAGGAAATACTTAGAAGAAAATGGCAATCAATTCAAACATTAAACTTATTTAATTTATACAATATATTTTTATATGAGACCTAACTTTTGGTACACCCTGTATTTTATCATCAAAATAATATATTCAAATAATATGTTGTGAAAGGAGACATTTTTATTTCATTCTATTATTTAATTTGGAAGCCATCTGACTCCCAGTCTCTCTGAGAGGCATCCAGTATAAAAAGTAGGAAAAATATAAAAAATAGAATCACGAATGGTCCAAGGACTAATTTCTAAAGAAAAAACATCCATCAGGTTTCAATATAACCCTGCCCCAAACCTAGAATTCAGGTTCAGGTCCGGAACGTTAGCAGAGTTCAAAGCTAGATCTCTGGTAGATATTCCAGAAGACAGGTGCCATGATAAAGAAGGCATGCCTATTGGTATTGCAAAAAGATATTGCTTAATCGATGTCAGCCCTTCAAGTAGACCAGACTTGAATACCAAAGGTATGAATACAAAAAACAAGTTTAATTATAGGAGTAAAGTAACATAATCTTGCAACCTTGAATGGCATGCCTTCTCTGTGTTTTTATCCTAAAGACAACTAGGGAGATGCTTTCTCAGGTTCCATTTCTGCTTTGGATTTTTTTTTCTCTGATCGTTGCCTTGCCTGGGTTTCTTCTTCCTACTCCACAAAGTTCTCACTGCCCATTATAGTACCTGTGCAAAGGCTTTCTTGACTACATCTACCATTGTTAGGAATGTAAAACTAACAGTTGGGTTGACAATATATTAACCAGGATTGTTACTGTAACTTTAAGAAAATGTGATTGGCTGCTGCTTTCTCAAGTGGCCATAAGATGGAGCCAAAATCACTGGTAGATGTTGGTTATTGGTTTGCTGGTTGTTGGTTACTGTTGCAGAGACGTTTGAAGAGTGAGGATCTACAGTGAGTTGCTACTGTTTGCAATCTCTGTGTACTGAACTGTATATTTGTTACTGGGCTTTGATTATTGGATTATCCCTGAAGTGAACTGTTTGATGACTGACTGACTTGATTGTGTATGAATTTGGACTGATTGATGGACTTTGCAAAACCTCTATTTCCAAGGAAATAAAACCTTATTTTTCTACTCAGTGTCTCTGTATTTTGATTTGTGTATTTTACCACACCACTCTCACAACGCTTCAATGCACACTTGTTCTCCTAATGGGGAACTACCCTTAACAGCCACCTGCTCTTTGAATAAATAATATGAGTCCCAAATGATCAGCAGATTTCAAACTGGTCTTGAACCCATTCAGGATTAAAGTCAGAAAATCCCTAGGCCTCAACCATCTGCAACCACTTTAGTCTTGTTAGTCTTACTCTGTTCTGCCCATTCAGATCCAATATCCAGACACTGAGAGAAGACCTCAACACAAATGGATGATACTGACCCTAATCTGATAGCTGACCATTTTGATGAGGTGTTAAACAAAAGGTGAATGAGCATTGAGCTCTGCAGGATCCAAAGGTGAAGACCTGTGGGCTTTCTCTCTCCCAATATTAATACTGACTGAAACTGGCTCAAGGAAAGGAGAATCACTACATAATGGCACATCTCACTCCCAAGTCACTTATACAGGTTCAATGAAGATTGCTGAGCAATGTCTTGTAGGGTTATCTGGAACAAATTTGCAACTGTGAATCCAGAAGAAGTGGCCCATATTGCCTATTTGTGAAGAAAAATACCTCAGTAAAAAGGTCAGGTAAGGATTGTGGTGAGCAAAGTTAGGAATTGCCATGTCAGCATTCTAGCCCTTGACTGATGAGTGAAATGGTACAAGAGAACAACCAATGGAGGAACTAAGTTCAGATATTGGATGGGTTCACTGAATACTGAACACATGCCAGCAGTTGGCTTTGCAAGGGGAGAATAGAACTGAAGACAGAAGTAGCTATAGGGAAGAATAGGAAAGAATACAGAAAAAAAGAAAGAAAGGAAAAGAATTACAAAGGAAAAGGGTGTGATTCCTTAGAATCATCCCATAGCAACATGGCTGAGAAGTAGAAATAGAAACCTGCTTGGACAGCTACTTTGATGGTAAGAGCACAAAGTTTCAAATATTTATTAAGTCTATATTATATAAATAAACGTTTGTTTATAGTTTATTTATTAAGTCTCATAATATCTGTCAACTTTGTTTATATAAGAAGAAAAAGTACAAAGGCAGACTTGTATGAGAAAAGAACTGCAGCCGTGGAAAATATCAGGTAATGCTTCAGACAATGTTTTGCCAAATATCTTAACATACAGTACATTCTGTCCATATTGAATGGAAAAGACAGTGGTTAAATTTCAACATATCTATAGCACCAGATTGGGCAAAACTACTAAGGTTCAAAATCAATAATTAAAGGACTTTATCCTTCCCATTTTATCCTCATTTCCCCTGCCAACCTAGCAGTTCAAAAGCAGGTAAATGTAAGAAGATAAATAGGTACCATTTTGGTAGGAAGGTAAAGCATACCATGCACCTCAGCATATAGTCATGCTGTCCAGAAGCTTCTTCAGACAATGCAGGTTCCTTTGGCTAGGAAACTGTGATGAGCAACACCCCCCCTAGAGTTGGATACGACTGGACAGGGGAAACCTTTATCTTACCTTTACCATGATGTTGCTTTCAAAAAATGTTTCTTTCCCACATTCTCTCTTTTTGTTTTTTTATTGCTATAATATTTTTCAAATTCTGTATAGTTCAATTGAAGGATTAAGTTTTCAGTCCCAGAGTTGTCCTAATCATAAAATACAATATAGGATAAGTCCAGAGGATTATTGCTTTGAGGTTTTATGACAGAACTGGTGTTTTTCAAGAGTGTGAATGGATTTCCAACATTTGTTTTATTGTAATGTATCTTTTTTGGTGGACTATTTCAGATTTTTAGGACTACAGCCATATTCAGTCTGAAACCTAAAGTCAAGTGTTGACTTGCTCATATGTATTTTCAATATTTCCCTGATAAACTTGAAAAAGAAAATAACTCACTTGGCTTCTAAAATTGAAACTTCTTTGTTTAAAGATTGAAAAGAAGTCAGGGATATCTCTACCCAAGCTATTATAGTCTACCCATATGCACAACTACAAGCAACAGATAGGGTTGAAAATAGCTTTCAATTTGCAGACATACTTGAATAGCTCTTTCAAAGTTTACAATGACAATAGCAGCCTATAATGATGCATAGTCCTGCTTTCTATGACTATAAAGTTTTGTTTCCTCTTTTTCTATTGTCCTTAGTTACTGGGTTACATCCCAGCCAGTCAGCTATCAGCCTCAATTAGCATGGTCAGTGAAACAAATTTGGGAATATGAGACTCAAAACTTCTATAGGCCATCTGATTGCTTATCTCTCCTTTTCTTTTTTTAAAAGCAATTTATTATGTATTTTACATAAGGGGGGTTGCTATTGTTTTTTCTGCATCTTACTTTCATTTTTACATTTTTTTTACTTCTTTAGGTATCTACTACAGCCTCACTCAAGTACAGCTATTCCTAAAGGAATTCTAGTCATATGTTTGCACCCAGAAAGAAAGTGTGCTAGCTTGTGGATCACATTTCCAATCTAAAACTAAACATATAGGAATGATTTGCAAGACATAACCTTAATCCAGCTGGCCCAAATGACATGGGCTTTTTAATAAAAAAAAAAATCAGTTGGGCCTTCCTTTTAGGTTTGATTTTTCTTAATTTATCATTCATTGATAATACATAATAATAACAAATTTTTATAGCTGCCCAACTCTAATGGATTCTTGGTGGAATACAAAACAAAAAATTGATGAAAACAGGTAAAAGATAAAGGCACGCATACAGCCCAAACTAAAACAATTTTTAAAAACAATAGAACTCAAACAAAACCTTCAAAACATAATAGGACATTAACCTCAGATTTGGGACCAAAGCCAAATTTTAAGGGCTTCCTGGAACCCTAGGAGAGAGGGTGCACTACTTATGGGGAATATGCAGTTTGCAGAGGTGCTGCAACTCTCAACTCTTCGAAGTTGTCTAGACAAGGAGCATCAATCAGTAGAATACTATCTTTACTGTAAAATTAGAGTAGCAGAATCAGGAAAGTTGAAAGTGTGTCTACTTTTACTTTCCTAAAAAATAGGGAGCAACCCTTCTATGATCCTTCCCACATCCCTTTTCCTTCTATGGACTGAGTTGTATGATGGTTGTCTACAGAGGTGAAATTCAGCAAATTCTAGCAGGTTTACTAGAACCAGTAATAAATTTTCTAAACAATTCAGAGAACCGGTTGTTAGAAGAAATCTCCTTTAGTTTTTTTCCACTTTACAGGGTTAATCCGTTAAGGAAGTCAAGAAAAAAAAAATTCTGGTCTTGTTTCTAGCCTAATCTTTATTACCCTGCTTACAGAAACTGCCCACCTAATCACATGGCCTTCCCAGCCACGCCCACCAAGCCACACCCACAGAACCGGTAGTAAAAAAAATGAATTTGACCACTAGCATGCAACTCTTCCTCTGTCTCCCAATGTAATTTCCCATACCATTCTAGTGACAGAGACTAGACTCCTGGACTTCTCAAGATGACATTTAATAGAGGGAACCTGGACTACATCCTCTCTGGACCACACCCCTTTACCGGGCAGGAAGTAATGATTAGGTTGCTTTCAAATGCATTCAGGTGCATTATCTTTGCCATTTGATCTTATTTCACATATTGACAATATCTCTAAAATTATATATTATTATAAAGTTTGCTGCTTTATAACAGTCTTGTATATTTCAAAGCAAGCATGATTTTAAAAATGCTCGCCCTAGCAAAGCAGTCATCAGAATGCTGTTAATCACTAGTGAACAATGCAGCAATTGCTGAAACTTCTTTGAGAAAAGTTCAGCAATTGTTGATTGAAATAACATAATTCTACAGGAATGGAGAATGGTAAGAGAAATATGACAGCTTGTGCTTCAGATTTACTTTCTTTTTGTTTGTTAGGATATGTTGAGTGTTACTGATGTTTCAGCATAAACTCAGACTATTGTGCTGGCTGTGAAAGCATTAATTGCTTGATTTTGCCTTTTCTTAATTGACTGGCATCTGCAGTCTAATCTTAACAATGCTTACTTTGAAATTGATATTTTTGAGTTCAAAGAACTATCCTAAACATAAATGCATATTTGGATTCCCTGTTTGAACTAGGTCCTATTGAATTATCATATTAGAATTGTTTTTGTACAATCATAACAAATATTTCTTTTTTCAATTTTTCAATGGAAATGTGCCATTTTGACCACCACATCTGCAGAGTTGAATCTGCTCTATGTTTTTTGATTGTGACAAATGGAAATGTTATGCTGTATGTGCTTAGCTAAAAGTTCTAAATGGTGAAAAAACAGGACAGGAGATCGTAACTACAAATAAACCAACAGTTCATCTCTTGTTAGCATATTAAATATATATTATCAGTAGTCGCTCGAGGTGCAGAGCTAATTATAAATAATGTTTGTATACTGCTTAGCAGCTGGACAGAGTTAATAAATGATGACAGAGACATGGGATGATGATTTCCATATATGACATCCTTCCTTTGTAAGCTTGGCAACTCAACAGAGGTTATACAGCCACAATAGCAAACTACTTCCAAATTCTTGCCAAGAAAACTGCAGTGATCTGTTCGGGTAGTCCCCAGGAGAACAACGCTGATTCAAAAGCACTGAAAGAAATATAAATATCTGCTTGAACCCAAATGTGATTCCTCACAAAACTTATAAAATGTTGTGTGTTTGTGTGTGTGTGTGCATATGTGTGTTTGTG